>JBBPLN010000265.1:0-28204 GCA_038089815.1 Sutorius eximius | reverse complement strand
TTTGGCCCCCGCTTCCGAGCGCGCCGGCATCGCCGTCTACGGTTGTCGGCCTGTTCCCTGGCGCACCCTCGAGCAAGGCGTCGACGAATGCAAGTACGGGGCATGTCCCGCTTGCGTCCGCGGTGAACGGTGACGTGGCGCCGTTGTTGCCAGATTCGGCGATGCAGGAACATTTGCTGGAGCTCTATTTTACCTACGTCCATCCGGCGTTCCCGATACTCCATAAGGATGCGTTTTGGGAAGGCTACCGAAAGTAAGAATTTGGCAGACTGCATCCCAACATTTCATTAAATGTCATTTTAGCATGCAGAATCCGCCGGTGGACACGCCGTCGCCCTCGTCTGATCGCACGGGGAACTCGCCAGCCCCGGTGCAGCACAGGCGCCGCCACGTCTCCACGCTCCTACTGCTCTCCATGTTCGCCATCACCGCTCGCTACTCGACCTCGACCTCTCCCCTGCCGCACTCCTCCACACCAACGTCCCGCGACCCGCCCGAGCCCACGCCGATGTGGACAGCGGGGGATAATTTCCTCCAGCTGGCCAAGAACCTGCTCGACAACACGTATGCCTCTTCTTTCCCGTCGACCGTCCAGTCGCTGCTGCTGCTCGGCTACCGCGAGATCGGCATCGGCGCCATGGCGCAGGCGTGGGCATACACGGGCATGGCTGTGCGCATGGCGCAGGACCTGGGCATGCACCGCGCGGCGGACGGCTGGGCGCGCGTCGGCGTCGGTCGGCTATTTGGCGAGCGCGAGTTGCAAGAGCGGAGGCGGATCTGGTGGGGGTGCGTTGTGTTGGATGGGTACGTGAGTACGTATATCGGACGCCCGCTGGCGATCTTTGAGAGCGACTACGACACGCAGCTCCCGCGCGTCGAAGAGGTGCGCCCCCGTTCACACGCTGACATCTCACGATCTCACCTGGTGCTAGTCCGATGAACGGGAGACGTGGTCGCCGCATCCGTCATTGCCGCCTGATACGCGAGGCTACGGGTACCGCTCTGGCGCGGAAATGTCGTCGCCCGTCGCGGGACGCATTCTGTCGTGCTTCACAGCCTCCGCAATACTATGTAAGTCCCACCCTCGCGCGACGCGCACCTGCTGATCAGAGCACAGCCACGGTCCTGTCCAAGATCGTGCAGTCGATCTACGCGATCCGGACGACATCCTCGCGGCACGCCGACTCGGTCCCGCTCGAGGCGGCGTTAGACAGGTGGTATCTCGACCTTGCGGGGCATTTGCGGTTCGAGTTGAGGTATGATGCGATGGGGAATTTGAGTACGGGGGGGAGAGTACCGCCGCCGCATATTTTGACGCTGCATATGCAGTATTGGTGTACGACGTTGTTGCTGCATCGGCCCTTGTGAGTGTTATCTTTTTTGTGTCGTGGTTGGTTTGGAGCTGATGGCGGGTAGCATTCGGCAGATCCACTTGTTGAACAAGCAGTGGGTGTTTTTGCTTGTCTTTGGGGATGTGTCTGAATGTTTGGCTAGAAAATCCGAAGGTGGGGACGATGTCGATGTCCGCGCTGCGAGCAAGAAAAATTACGAGCTGTGTGTTTGCGCGGCGAACCATATTGCATCGATAGGTGGGTCGTTGCTGGACGAAAATTCGAGGTTGTTGATCGGATTCGATAGTGACGTGTTATCGCGAAAAATACTGTCTTCAACGTGCACCCGTCTTTCTCTGCTTTTACGTCTTCACCGCGGGCATCATGCACGTCACCAGTCGTAAGTGAAGCCGTTGACTTGTTTGACGTGGTCTGATGTGACTTAGTGTCTGTCCACCCCAACGATCCGCAATCGCGGGTGGGCTTGACCAAGTGCATGGACGCCCTGCAAGACATGGAGGCTGTCTGGCCCTCGGCGGCGCGCGCGAACGAGCTCCTACGTGGGTGCGACCCACTGAACAAGAGCGTGTCCAAACCCACCCACGGACAGATCGTCACGCGCCAAAGCGGCCGAGATCGGCCAAAGCGCGCCGCGGAGCACGCCGCCGACTCGGAGGACGCATACGAGCGCTCGCAGATGCACGTGTCGCCGTCGAGCGGTTCCAGCGGTTCAGCCTCGCTCGCCCCGACGCATGCGTACACGCAGACGTGGCGCTCGACGCAGTATGCGAGCGTGACACCCGAGACGACAGGCCAGGACAGCTTTGGGTCGGCGTCGTTGGGGACCAGCCAGTCGGGGTATTATCCGTGGCCGTCTCCGTCGGACGGGGGGACGTATGGCCCCTTTCCGGGGACGTTGTCGACGTCTGTGTTGCCGCAGATGTATAGCACGGGGTTGATCGATGAGCGGCGGATACCGCATGTGATAACGCCACACGGACCGACGCGGTTGAGTGGGGATAGCCAGCCGCCGTCGGGTGGGAATGGTGCGAGTAGTCAGGGTGGCGGTGGGTATGAGGCGGGGGGACGGTACCCCCAGTTCTGGAACGATTATACGTCGTTTCCCCAGATGGGGATGGCGTATGGACAGTCGTCGGGGGTGGGTGTTGTAGGGCAGGGGCAGGGGCAGGGACAGGGACAGGACGGGATGTATTTGGGTGGGCAGTATGGGATTTATGGTGCGTGATGTGTGGGTGGTTGACGGTGATTGACTGATGGGTAGGCAGATAATCCGCAGCCGTCTTTATAGTGTCCCCGTCCCCGCCTTCTATTGCAAAATGTCGCGACCACGCTGGCCATGGCGCACGATGACGCGACTTGCGTGTTCCTACCATATCTATCTCGCTATCGGTCTCTGCCGGATATCCTTGCTTTTCATCGCTTTCTCCCGTCTGGGTGTATTATAAATATATGGTATCGTATCTCTCCCGTCGCCGTTATGATCATTAGTATTAGATTCCGTTTCAGGCGGATTGTTGCTACAAGTATTGGCTTGGGCTTATGCTACGGACCCGTATGATAGAACGCCATAATTTTAGAACGATGGTTTTTTTAGCATTGTCGGGCGAGGTCTTGAAATCGCAATCGATGGCGATGGTGATAGTAGAGGAATGGGGTGGCCTCGAGGCAGCGGGCGAGACCTGTTCTTTTGCGCGCGGTGAAATACCGGCTCTTAGTGTTGAGAGTTGGATACGACGATGTCCAGCGGTGGTGGGGAAAGTTCAAGCTCGCTACGCGATCTGTTGTCGTCTGTGGTGCAACAGGTCGAGTCTCATCTTCAACTTCATCCATCATCGTCTCTGAGGAGCCGATCCGGGTCAGGGCGACGACGACGACGAGTTCGAGAGTGGATTTACGGCGACAAGGACAAGGACAAGAACAAGGACGACTCGGGTGAGGAAAGAGATCGCGCACGGTCATCTGAAGGTGGTGATAGTCCCGTGCGGTTCACGGACACGTCAGAGGACGATATTATCGCCAACGCGGGAAAAGGCGGCTCGCGCGCTGGAAACTGGAGCAAGGAGCGTCGCGACGAGGCTCACGTTCCCAATCCCACTCCCACTCCCAACCTCAACCTCAACCTCAACTACAACCTCAACTACAACCCCAACTCCGACCCAACTCTTAGTCAAACCCAAAACCCAGGCAAGCCGAACAGGGAGACGAAAAGCAAGATGCACATGCAACCAGAGGAGAGAAAGGAAGAAGAGGCGGTGGACATGCTGATCGGAATCATGGGCGACGGGTTCGATCGTGAAGTCATACGGCGGATATTGAGAAAGTATGATGGGAACGTGGATAAGGCGGCTGAGGCGCTTCTCGAGGGTGAACGTGGGGACGAGTTCGCTGTCCCAGGACCTGTCGTGTCTGGCGCGCAGGCTCAGAACCAGAACCAGGGATGGTCAACCGTCGGTGGCGCGGGGTCGGGGGCGGGGTTCGCGCAGATGCAGATGGGCCCGCCGCAGACGCGGCCGGACGTCGGGTCGTCTGCGCTCGGTGGACGTCCCAATACGCCCATTATCGACCTGACGCTGGACGACGACGCGGATCTACAGCGCGCGATGCAAGAGTCAATGAATACGCTGCATTCCGGGTCGCAGTCACAGATGCAAGTGTATGCGCCATCTCAGGGACAAAATCCATACCCGGGCCAACAGGTGCAGACGCAGCCAGAGGGACCTGTGTTTGGCCCGAGCGAGCGTCCACCGGATCCCAACTGGGCGATTGTCCCATCTCAGGTACGCTCTCTAACCCACAATCGGGTTGTTACTGAGCATTGGATCGCGCGCAGCAAAACGAAAGCAACGATGAGAGGTTCCTGCACAACCTCAATCGAGCAATCGAGGCGAGCCTGGAGACCATGGACTCGGATGCGCTCGAGCCTTTCCCCGTCGAGCAGCAGTTGCGGAGGGATGGTTGGTGAGTGTATTACCATGCATTCTTGGACCTTGCTGATGTGCTTCAGTCCGGTTGTGCTGCGTCCTTCCATGCACACGATGGTGTACGCTACGAGCATCCTTCAGGGGTTGTTCTATGTACCTCAAGTGAGGGAGCGTATGGCGTGCTGGCGTCCTCCCGTTCCGACAAACGACGACGACGTGGCTCCGCCAAGGGATGGTCCAGGTATGCACGCGAATCATATGAGCAACCAGTCAAGGGTTGACATGGAACGGTGACGTCTAGATTTCACATTGTGGGCTCTAAGCGAGATATTCACGCACATGGATCTCGCTCGGCTGTGCGACCTGAATGTCGATAAACGCCTATCTGCGTTCAATATCGAGCCTTGGGATGGGCGTGGCCAAACCCCAGGAGAACTTTCACGGAGTACATGTTCCATACCAATGCTGGGTGACAATGGCTGACAGAGACGTTCAGAGTTCTTCGCCAAGCTGGCAGCCACCCTCGAAAGGGCGTTTGTAGATCAGTTTGCTCTCAGTGGTCAACATCCCCCAAAGTGATCCCTTGCCTTTCTGTGCACCAAGTGGGTTCTGAAAATTGGCTTTGTAGACCGCGGCTACTGCACTTTCAGTATGGTAGTGGTGTTAGCGAACCGGGCGAACTTCTCCAAGAGACGTCGATTGTCCCGATCGACGTCAATGGTGGAGAGTCAAGCGATCTCATCGGACGACTCTCTGCACAGCTTTCGAGACCTCAGTCCGAGGCAGGCAAACAAAGCGTCATATTCGAGCCCTCCGAAGTTGTCGCTTTCGAGCTCGTTCGCTCGGCTCCGACTTCGAGTTCCACGGGTGGCGAGGGTGGGGCGGATAAAAAACTGTTCACGTACCCAAAGTCGATTTATCTCGATCAATTCTTGAGAGAGAACGTCGAGTTTGCAGACGCGAAACGTGCACAAAGACAAGAAATGTATGAGGAGGTACAACGCCTCGTGTTGCACAAGAAGGCGTTGGTACATTTCGATGTGAGTCGTTGAGGTATGTTGGGCCCAGGGTATTCTGATCGTCGGATAGGGTAAAGACACGTTGAAGGACTTGCAATCTACGATATTCTATTTTGAAAATGTGGCAGATGCGGAAGGTGACCCGGAGCGTGGCGCTTCCATACAGGCGACGACAGGAAAACTGAAGGGTATTCTAAGCACGCTTGAAGAGGGGATCAAGGGTTCGTGGTCTTTCGCTTTCAGCACTTTTGGATCGGCGATGACGATGACGCCCACAGCTGCCAACGAAGAGATAGATGCATTGCACACTCGCGCTGAGACGTTGCTTGACTGTGAGGAGTTGCAACAATACAGGGTACGTTAAAGTTCATGGTCTTTTGCGACACGATGCACTAAACGTGTCTGCTTTAGTATGACCTGCGGGTGGTATTCGTACACGATGGTTTCTATGGCAGGAAACATCTGTATTCTTACGTGCATGACAAGTCTTGTTGGTGGAAGATTGCAGACTCGTTGATCACAAAGGTGATGGATGTCTGTTCGAGTCGTCGATACAAACGATTGACGCGACCTCTTCCAGGTGCCCGAGGAGCTCGTTCTCAGCGACCAAGCAGGCCTCCATTTGGGTGCTGGGACGTACCTACTACTCTACTCACGAGCGATACCAGAGAACGATGGACCGCCACCGGTGCTACCTTGGATGGATGATATCAAGGTAAGGGCTCTCCGTCCGTCTGGGCGCTGTGTTTTGATTGCTTTCCACAAGGACGATGTGAAAGCGGCCAATAGAGAGTTTTTATCGCAGCTCCCGCCAGAGTTGGTGGGAGATATTGTCATTGACGAGGAAGACATGTCGTTCCCAAATGTCGGAGCGTCGGATGGACTTGTGAAGAAGAATGGAATGGATGTGTCGTAAAGCGCGTGTTTGACTATTGTGATAGATTCTAGTGTTATGACTGCATTACTGGATGCCTTTGGTGACAACGTTGATGTGCGTCGTCATCGTGGCGAGGGTGCCACGAGGGAGATATGTTCAGGGTCTGCAGCACGTCAGGCGTGGCAGGTGTAGAGGGCAAAGCAACACGGCCTGGCATGTCATATCACCCCGCTAGTATTAGCATGGTGGCGAACAAGAGAAGTTCGTATCCCATTACCTTGTGCCCGTGCATCCCGAGTGACAGATCACACCCGTGCAATCCCGGCCTGGTATCGACCTGCGACAATACGACAATACGAAAACATGGTTGAGAGAGTCAGGTGTGAGATGGTCATGTAATTAATGGGACGCCGCAGGATAAACGAACCAAGGTCTTTCTGGACGTTGTACGATTCTGAACAGTAGGTAATTTGACTTTCTACCCTCTCCCCTTTCCACAGCTACGTGGCTTCAAGTGTACCCCGGTGGGATGGAAGATTGCCATTTCAAGAAATCCTATCAAAATACATGCGACATGCTCAGTACGCCCTAGACAAGTCACATCGTATATAGTGATCCCACGATGACCGAATGAAGTCGGTGGGGGGCCCATCTGGGGAAGACATCGATCGATCGTGAGATTACTATCCGCATGAAACAAGAGCGTGGGCCCATGCAACAACGTCAACGTAGTCTTGGGGCGGAAATGCGTCGACCCACCAACGTGGAACGATTTGATCTTGTCCCCTTCTTAATCCAGCCTGTTCTTTCGCCGCGACCCTGGCTGTCGGACCTCTCCGAGTCCGACGCCAACGAAGCACACCAGCCCAGCGTGTCCGACGTGATAAAGGTGAGTGCGTATGCGGCGATGGTGGTGACGAAGCCATGGGAACGGGACGTCTAGGTCCGGGTCGTCCAAATATCCTGGATAGCACGGTCCGGCAATAATATGCGTCTTAACATGTCCATCGACAGGACTGTGCCAACGGTGGTAGTCTAGCTAGCCAAGGATGGTCCCGCCGGCAAACTGGGACGCGAGCGGGTGGTAATTGAGGACGTGGAAGAGCGGATGGGACACTTTCTGGATCCAGAATTTATCCATAGCCTGCACGTCAGTGGTAAGCCGGTGCGTGATCCCATTGCCTTGCAGGCGGTGTTAAAGACTCGGGACTGTCGGGCGTATCGGGTGCCCTCTCTGAAATGTTGGACGAAGAAGTCATCCCAGAATGTGAATCCCAAGTGCGGCTAGTTGGGATAGCACACCCACGCCTGCGCAGAAGGCATCACAAAATGGCCGTCCTGCACCTGGAGCGCACCGGAGCTGAACTTGCCATCTTCTGTTGGGAACAAGACCTCGCATTCGGGGAACGCTTGTCAAAGACCTCGTGGAACGTCTCGTTCACTTTGGAATTGGTGAACCCACGGCAATCGGCCTCGATGTTGCAGAGAGGAGCAAGATCATCAGGACCCCGCTCACGAGAGGGCTGGTGTAGCTGTAGGTTGGTGCAACGGCCATGACCATATCGAGAGCAGCGAGGAACTCCACGTAGTTTGTGATTTATCCCCGACGAAATATAACCAAGACCAGCAGGGCGAATTGAATGACCGCCACCGCCACCGCCTACCGGAAGTCGATCAATGTTGGTCCTGGTAACAACCTCTCGTAAAAGTCTCTGCATATCCCAGGTCCTCTTCGATCAACTTCTTGAATTCGAGAATGGCAAGAGAGAGCTGTTTCTCGTCCACACCACCTACTCGCGTGTGGACACCTTTCTTGACAAACCGAGTGACCAAGTTGTGATACTGGCGGAGGATGCTGGGCGATTGGGAAGTCATCTGGTGATGGCACTACTGTATGAGCTTCAGGGGCATGTTGACTCGGCTGGAATGTGAATGTGGGGCCGGCCATCCAGATATCGCGTCATCGCAGAACCTGACACAGCAGCAATAGAGGTGGGGGGCTGAGGAAACCAAGGAATGAACGGTCAGCGCCAATATATACACTGAGCGCTGTCGACACGGCGCCCATCCCAGACAGATGACTTGCGCCATCGTTTCGATCGTCCAGCTGCGCGAGATGACATCTTCACAGAGACGTCACATCCCCGACTTCCACGATAGTGTTGGAGGAAACGGAGGACAGGAGGGCGAGGATGGAGAGGCGCCAGCTGAGCGGGGATGGGGCACCTCCGTTGTCGTTGCAATGTAGGTCGCGCGATGGTCTTGAGGAGGCTTGAAGCGGAGCTCATTCGTACCGGGTTACTACCTCTAATTATGCATGTATGCTAATCCCATTCCAAACACTTGTGGCCGTGGAAAATGGAATATTGACGGGATTTCGGAAAGCCCAGTCCCCAAATAAATTTGTCCCGAGTACCACATTCAGCTGACCCATTTACTATGCACACTGGCATGGACTTATTCTCAAATTCCAACAGGGCAAAACACCCCCAACTTTGCAACGCTGGTTATCAGCAGTGAATAATGGAAGTATTATCGTGGCTGCCACGTAAATGTACTTGCGCGTTTCAGCTGTACCTCAAGTGACACGCTGTCACTGGCACCCGGTGAGTCAAACCCATAGTAATGGACAGGTTTTTTGCATCTGCGGCCGCAGGCAACAACAAGGATCCAACTGAATCCGAAGCGCGCCCAAATGAAATGACATTGATTCCCGTTCTCACCTCTCATTAGGTGTCATGGTCATGTTCACCCATGTTATCTATTTACATTACTCATCAGAGGCACAAGAATCCACTATCTTCTCTACACCGCTGTCTTCTCATTAGCCACCTACCATCTTCCTGGGTAACCCGAGATATCGGTGACACCCCATGGCATGTCCGCATTCGCCCAATGATTCGATTCACGACTCCACGAGATACCAGTTGCACATAGTAACGCTTGTGCTTCGTCTCAGACTACGTTGATTACCTCACCGGATGCATGCAGGGCACCCATTGGTTCACTCCTTCCTACCTTAGCGTGCTTCCACTATCACGATGGCTCCCAAAACCCGAGGTACTTTGTCACTGTTTCGATTTATCTTTACGTTACTGTCACGTATGTTGGCTCATTCCAGCTCCTACTCATGAACATGACGTGGATGACACTTCATAATCCGACAAGACCGCCGTAATCGAGATATAGGTGGCGCCCACTTTGTGTATCCAGTTGTTACCTCCTCGGCTATTTGGAGTGAGGCACAGTGATGATGGTCATCAAACGGAGAACCGATACGGACAAAGGCGCTATTGGTCCTTTGGAAGTCCCAACCATCGCCGTTTAATCCCCGATAACAGCATAGTAAGGTATAGGGGAGTATTGTCTTCACGATCTAATATGATCCTCCGAGAAAAACATTTATAGGTAACCCATCGAAAACCAGTGGTTGTACTTCAAATCCGGCCCAGGAACGACTCCCAAACATCTAAATCCTACAACAACCCTGACCATTGAATAATCCTTCGATCACAGCAAGAAACCAAAAGCAGCGCATCTGAACGTACGGCAATGCACGCGCGCTCTACAGCTTGGCGAGAATTTCACCATAAGTGTGGGAGCCAGAACGACGTTGACACAGTTGTTTCCAGATAAGATCTGCAACGAGGTCGGGATGCGTCTGTACTATCTGATGAATTGTGACACCTCCAATCAGCGAGGAGATAATAGACACAATTCGGATTCCCCGAGACATACCATGTGTCCTACCCCAGGTACCATGGTTACGCTTGCGAAATTTGATATCCCCCCTGACGCAACATGGAGTATCTCTTGCTGCACCTCGTGTGGTCTACGAGATTTCGAATCATCCATCGGTCTTATAACACATACTTGAAGCTTAATGAGGTTACACTCACAAGGAATCCAGGATCTCGCCGTACACAATGTGCGTTGGAATTTGTTTCAAAGCGTGGGCCAGGTATCTGTACGCAACAGAAAAGGACGCATACTCCCTCAGGTTGGCCTATACGGGTTCGTGATCACTAGCTATAGCAAGGTCGAGAAGATGGTCAGGTTTGTCACTTACTGCCTGTTGTTCCCTCGTACACTTGAGGGTCACGCCTTTTTTGATTTCGGGGTAATCTGCGGTTGGCAATGGCCGAAGCCCATGCGTCTGTGCAAAATCAGACCGATCAAGAGCTGAGGCAATGGGGTACTTACAACGAATATCTTTAGGATGCGTTCATCCCAGTTCCGGGATGCTGGCTTGGTTCTTAACGTCTGAAGCGTCTCTTCCGCGCTCGGCCAGACGTCCTGTCGCTTCGCCGCTTGCTTAGCCAAGCGTTGACCCCATTGCATCGCTTCTTGTCCTAGCAAGGACGGTTCGATCAGATGTAACGATGTGATATTGACTAACGGATAGTATGCAGACGCCAACACCCTTTAGTGAATAAAGAAGCGGGGCTCTATTGAATGCAGGAAGAATAGTGAAGAAGGGAAACGCACGCCATCATAGCTCCCATGGAATGACCTACGAGGGTCAATCGACGCTTTGAAAAATCAACGTCCACGCCGGTGCCAAGTCCCGCCAAAAACGCATGGATAGCGCGCGCATGTGTCTCCCATGAAACTACATATGTCATTACGCCCACATCAATTACGATGTATATCATCAGAACTTTTGACAAGCATAACGCTTACACACGTAGTATCCCCAACGGAGAACTTCCTCGTTCAGGACGGCCGAATCCCCCTGATTTGGCATGTCGAGCGCCCACATATCGTGGAATCGGACCCGAAGAGATCCCCGTGAACTTGCTGCACGTTGGTGCGCGAAAAGTCGCTCGATCGTTGGCTCCCATTGTTCCTTGTGACCCCCGTTGTGGTGTATAAACACGAGCGTCCGGGTTTTCACGTTCTCCCTAAAAGCATGCGTGGCATGGTCGTGATTGTGGCCATGGTCACGCTGGGGATCAGTTTCAGGAGTTGCCGGTGGGTCCTCGATCCAGTACCGTTTTACGGCGATCAGGAAGGGGAAGCGTGGACGCGGATCAAAGACGTAGTGCTTTGACAGCACGGGCGCAGAAACAAAGCCGGTCGCCATCGTACAAGATGGCGGAGGGGACGCTCGAGTATTACATCGCAGCGCTCTCTTATACCTCGGTCTGTCCAAGGATCAAAGATAAGCGCTTCAGCGATAGTATCACGCCCACATGCAACGGACCTGGCTTTGGACTTGGAAAGACGGCGTCAGCGTATCCAGTGCATACATTAGTGTTCTAGGTGCAACCGGCCGGGAAACCCGTGATAGCCGTGACGTTACACATCCATATCCACATGTGTACCTCGCTCTAGTGCGCACCCACACGAGCCGTCCAACCAAGGAACCAACAGGAAACGGGGGAACCGGGACGCTAGTCAAGAACGTAGTATGACGGCATAGGTCTGGAGCCAGACGTCCGAACGTCGCAGCGGTCGGCTATATCTAAATGTGTCCCAGGATCAGTGAATTGACAGGCTTGATTATCTCACTCATAAAGTGCTCGCACAGCACCGGCGAATGAGGTCTTCTTACCACAGCAAATGATATGTGATACATTGGGCTAAAATCAGGGTCTGGCCAGACCGACCGTGCCAACGTGCCCACGGAGCTGGCTTTGGATCGGAAGTAAGGAGCGGTCTATCAGTCAAGCACGATAGGAACCCAAGATATCGGTGATCATCCATACATGCAAGGGGTATCGCCAAGGAAGCCCGAACTGATCCCAACGAGATCACCGGAAATGGGAGGGTTCCATGCATCGCAATGTTGAACCTGTCCTGGAGCGGCCCAGTGGCAAACGCGATGAAGCCGTCCCATGTGGGGCGAGGTCACGTTTCTGGCGGCGCAAACGTAGTCCCTACCGGGCAAATGCCTGGAGTGCTAGACAGCCAGCTCAAGAAAGCGTACATCAAAGCACGCGGAGCAGTTTTCAATCATCTAAACCGTATAACGATGAATGATTTCGTGGCATGCACGAGCGCCCTATGAGTGGGCGCGAGATTGGACTACATCTGCAACATCTGATGGATTTCTCCAGACCTTTTGATCAGCGAGGAAACCTGTGGAAGATGGCCACATACCATGTGTCCCACGCCAGGTACCGTAGTCACGCTTGCGAAATTTGATATCCCCGGATACAACGTGTATCTCTTGCTGTATCTCATACGGGCTAGAGGTCGTGATCGACTGGTCCCTCCGATAACACCCGACGTACGACGTGCTGCACTTATAAGAAATCTTTAATGTCGCCATACGCGATGTGTGTCGGAATGTCTTTCAAGGCATCAGCCAAGTATCTGTACGAAACAGCAACAGAGGCATAGTCCCTCAGGACAGCCTGTACGGTTCGTCAATCACCGCCGCGCGCAATCGAACGCACGCCGGTCCTACCGCAAGCTGTTTTCACGTGCACTTGAACATCACGCCCTCCTTCATCTCAGGGTAATCCGCGGTGGGCAACAGCCGAAGCCTGTGCATCTACGGGATCAGGGATGTCATCATACGGAACGGGCGGAAATGTGAAACTTACAACGAGGATTCTCAGTATGCGTTCGTCCCAGTTGCAGAACCTGGGCTTGGTTTCCAACGCCTGAAACGCGTCGTCTGCGCTCACCCAAAGCCAGCCGTGGGCCCCATTGCATCGCTTCCTCCCCCATCAAGGACGGCTCGATCAAATGTAACGATGAGATGTTGAGCAGGCGGGTAGTACGCCGACGCCAGCAACCTTGATGCAAAACGTGAGTCCGATGCCAACGCTGACGAGATGCCCAACGTATGCTACAGCAGCCCCCTGGAATGCATCACAAACGTCAACCGCTGCTTCGAAAAATCCACGTCTACGCCCGTACCAAGGCCCATGTACATCCCGCGCAAGCGTCTCCCATGAAAAACACTTGTACCCTCAATCATGGCCCTGTCACGAACGAACTCGAACGCGACGACTTACACGTGTGGTATCCCCACCGTAGCACCCCCTCGTTCAGAACGGCCGATGCGTCCCGATTCACCAGACCGAGCACCCACATGTCGCGGAACAGAGCAGGGCGAGCGTGAACGTGCGAGTGTTCCTTATGGCCACCATTATGGTGTACACTCACGACCGTCACGGCGCTCACGTCCAACTCCGCGTTGTCGCCTGCATGATCGCGCTCTCTTTCGGCGGGCGGTGTGCCATCGGGCCCGACCCAACACTGCTTCGCAGCGATCAGAAACGGGAAGTTCACTGGCATCGCAGCGCTCGCCCGTACGTATGTATGTGAGTGAATGAACAAACCAGGTGTCGGCGCCGTAAAGACCGTCCTTTGACTCACCACGGTGCGTGATGGACGCTAGTCCAGCGGTCTACGGCACGACCAGCGATTGCGCTTCAAGTGCCAGTGACGGGCGGGAGAACCCGAATCTAACCAGGGGACGATCAACCGTGACGAGAGCGAGAACGAGATGGAGCGCCTTGGACTTCCGCATCATGTATGAGGCTGAGAGCTCCGGGACACACCTATGAGTCTCATGCTACAATCGGAAATCGACCCGAGGTCTTATGAATGCCAACTACATCGTACAGCAAACGGCACACAAAACAAAAACAAAAAAAATAAAGAAAATCACGAGGTGACCAACGTCATCCTCTTCAACATAAAAGACGAGACAAGAATAGGCGCTCTAACGAGACCAGCAATAACAATAAGCAACCAACGCATCAAAATCAAGCAAAACAGACAACGGAAATCTCTGCGCAAAGACAAGGAACGCGCCACTCAGCGCGGAAACGGCATCGCGCCAAACCCCGGATACGCGTACTGTCCAGCACCCCCCACAGGACGCATCGGCTGAGGCTGTGCGAACCCCCCACCCGCAACAGCACCCCCCGTCGAGATCGTTGGACGCGACTGGGGCGACCGGGTACCCGCCAGACTCACGCTCGACGCGCCACGTGAATCGTGCGGATGAAAGACCCCAGAGGCATTCTAAACACGACCACAGTGAGCGCCATCACACACTAAAAATAACAACACAACAATGGAAGCTCACGTACCGCGCTGATCGGGGACCGGCCAGACATCCGGCTTGATAACGAAGAAGAGGACGATGACCGGCTGGGGGCGTCTCCGATTGCCAAATAGCTCGGCGGATCAGGATAAAACGTTGCTGTCCCTGTTCCTGCGCCTGATCCCACAGGATGAGCAGATCGGTTCACAACGCTCGCAGTCAGGCCGTCCCGGACCGTCGTCATCGTCATGTAATCTGGAACACGTTGCGATCCGGTGCGTCTGCCATTGGCACTCGTTGGCGGTGGATCTGGTGGTTTGGACGGGTTACGACATGGATTACGTTCTCCTGAAACAGGGAACGTTCCCGAACTGGACCCGGTCCGACCACTGCACCGCTGATCACATTCGCATCCCTGGCAGCATCCACAGCATGGCGTTGGACAGGAACAGGTGCCATCGGGGCAATTACAACGGCCAAGGCAACGTGTGTCCGCCGAGGACGGACGGTTGGAACTGGCATTCGCATCCGCACTGTGGTTTGGACTTGGATTTGGAGGGGTGAACGCAGCAATCTGACCCATCGACAATTCATATGAGCCAAAATCGGTGGACATGTCGACCACGTTGGCTGCGCTAGCGGTGGGCGAAGCAGATATCTGCCTCAGCCATTCTTCGAATTCCCTCGTCTGGAGGTCCATGGGATCATTATTGGGTGGCGCGGAACTGGGTGGCAGAGAGAGTATGGTGCAGTCAAGACAAAACGAGCACGACGCGGGATTGGTGCATGCTCCGTATGCGCCACCGGGCGCAATCGGTGAATTATTGTGGAGGCTACAGCCGGGACAGCGACAGGAGTCGCCACATGTGCATGCGGATGGAAAGACGCCCGGGCCAGCCTGCCAGGCATCAAACCCAGATTGGATGCCTGTCACCAAATTCTGCTGTGTAGGTGGCTGATGGCGCACAGGAGAGGCACGCGGATCTCCCGTCTTGGGGACTGGCTTGGTCTCGTAGTGATCTTGCGTGTGGACGTGCTCGTAAGCCCGGCCGTAGGGGCTGAAATACATATTGTCGTGCGTGTGATGGCGGCTACTATGGGTATGGGGTATGCTCGAAGAGGGGTCGTGGAGCGGCCCATCGCTGCGAGGCGGGCGAGGGAGGACGGGACGAAGTTCAGCAATGCGGGCGAGGACGTGGGTGGAAAGGGGCTCAGCGGGATCCTTGGGACCATGCGATGACTCTGCATGGTGGTGGTGGAGGGGATGGTGAGGGTGATGCTTCTCCGCTCTGACGATGTCTTGGTGAACAGAGGGGCGACGCCTACCAGGAGGCTTGCGCATCGTGCAGCAGTCGCACTGTTCGCCTTTGCTACATCTACAGCCGCTAGGAGACGTTTCACCTTGTGAAAAGTCAATACTCTAGATGGGGGTGGTCAAAGGACGGCGTGTCGAGCCTACCGCTATGGTCAGAATCAACTGATCCGTCCGACGCTGCGGGCAGTATAGCAATCGCTTCCAGGTCTTCGGGGAGACCATTTGGAAACGCAGCGACAGCCGGCAGCTTGGTTGTCCCTGGAAAGTATGAGCGGACGCGCAAGGCGGCGCAAAAACGATGCGGACCTTTTTTAGAATGGGACAGGTCGGGGACGAGGTAAGAAGAGGAATCTTGCACCCCACACAGACATTTGACATGTACTTGTTTCGTTTTACGAAGTTCTCTGCAGTGTTCGCACTGCGTGACTGGGCGGCCCTTTTTCTTGATTTCGAACAAGGGGCGATCGGTATGTTTACAGGCCGAGGACCGATGTCCCTTTATGCACGTTTCGCTGCGGCCAAGGGTCGTCAATGCGATGGGTGTGAGATGGGCGTGGGACGTACCACGCGTATTTCTTATCGCTGACGAGGACCTGTGGGGGGTGGGTGGGTGCGGGGGGGGACACGAGGTGGACGTACCATGGTGAGAGCTTGATATCGCAAAGATGGGCGTGCCCAGAGCAAAGTGGGCGTCACGCCCGCAACGTCGAGCGTATGGCTATGAGCTATTGACCATCGAGACGAGTGGCGAGAGGGTATTTAAACACCATGCAAGAGATGAAGAAAAAAAAAAAAAAGAGAAAAAAGAAAAAAAGAGAAGGGACGGTGTTGACGATGGCCAAGTGGCCTCCCTTTAATCGCCTGGATTGGGATGCTCCGCCACTGATGCCAAACACGTACAAATAGGAACCAAGGACGTGACATGTGTGACCGTGACCGTGACAGCGGGGTGGCGGAGTGTGACAAGTGCGTGATTTCTGCCAAAGGATTACATTGTTTTTCTTTCCTTGAGGTGGAGTCTGACCTAAAAAGCACCCGTCATTTCTGTACAGAAGATCTATCGGATCCCTCGCTGGCAACGTTGCGGCCCTGCTGTGCACGTCATCCTGTCAAGGTTATACCGCTACTGGACGTTGATATAGGAACACACGGGGCCAGCGAGCACGACCAGCCCTCATCATTCTATTTACAACATTCCATTTTCCCCCAGATGCGATCTCCCGCTCCCTTGTCAAAGCATCACCAACAAGGGGAAATATACATCCATCACGTCGTGGGTAAATAAACTGAAACGAGCCAGCGTCCTTGTGACCATGGCGTTTTTGTGTGTGCCCGTAGGGCATGGCGAGTGCGCTTCGAGCTTGTCTCATGACGCACCATCCACCTCGGCCGCACGCTGCTGCCGTCGTGCTTTCTTGGCCGCGTTTGCTGCCGCTGCTTTCGCCTTTTTCGCTTCTGCGCGCGCCACCTTTTCTTCCTCTTCCTTGAGCTTTGCCTCCTCTTCCGCCTTGCGCTTGTCCTCCTCTGCCTTGGCCTTGGTCTCTGCTGCCACATTGGCACCCTTGCCCTTCTTTTTCGCCTCTCGTGCCTCTTTCTCTTCCTGTTTGATCCTCTTGATGCGCGGATCCAAATTCAGCGTGAGATCGACGAGGCTGCGCAACCGCGCAGTATCCTCCTTCTTTCGTCGGGCGCGCTCGGACTTGTTCTTCTTCTCCGTGTACCGCTTGTCATCGCGACTGCACCGGTCTCGTCAGCACGGCGCGCAGAGATCGGCACCAGACCCACCTATCGCTCCCCTCGTTGACCTCCTTGTCTAGATACTCAAACGACCGCCAGCTATCAAAGTTGTACCAAAAGTCGTAAAACCCTTCCACCTTGTCCTTGGGATCGTCGAACGTGCCGAGCAACGGCACGGGTACCCTCTTGCTGAACCGCGCCTCCATCTCGTACACGGGGGTCCACATCTTGAAAAAGTAGTCGACATCGTTCGCCCTGCCCTTGAAATCGGCCGCGGTGGGTGTGTCGTCTTCGAGCACCTGAAAGTGGGGATCGACCGAGTCGAACTGGCGGCGTCGCTCAGGGTGCGTGAGCACGTCGTGCGCTTTTTGAATGCATTTGAAAAAGGCGTCATCGTTGGTCGTATGCGAGAGCCCCGCTTTCTTGTCGGGATGATGCTTGAGCACCTTTTTTCGATCTATCGGACGTACCAGATCGATGGGGCGTGGGGTATGGATGAGATCAGCATCAGCATCAGCATCGGGCGGGGCGAGGGGGACGTACGGGCAATTTTGATCTGCTCGGGCGTGGCTTTGTAGCGTAGATGAGAGAGCCCCAGAACCTGGTAGTGATCTTGTTTCTAACGTGCACGTGTGAGATGGCACGTTGGGGCAGTAACTCAGCGGGGGGACGTACCTTCCATTCCTTGGGATCGAGCAGGAGCAATTCGGGCGACTCCTGTTCGTCGCCCACGCCCAGATCGTCTTCCCCGTTGGTCCCGTTTGCGCGGAGCGCCTCCATCCGCAACCGGTCCTCTTCGATCAGCTTGTCGTACGCATCGAACGAGAGGTCGTATAGCGCACGGCGCACGTGTGCGAGGTAGGCAGACCCGGCGGGGATGAGCTTGCGCTGGACGACGGCTGGGTGATCGTGAGCAAGCGGCGGGTCGAGCGTCGAAGTACTCACGGGCGAGCGACGGTGCTGTCGGTTGTTCGGGCGTCCAGGCTGCGGGTAGCGCAGGCAATACGGTGACGCTCATCGTCGTCGCTGGTGTCGACCGCCACGCCCAACACACGCGGTGGTGAAAAATGTGATCAGCACGTCACGTGCATCTCATGTCCACGATCACCGCGGTCGATACGTCCTAGACTACGTTCTTTTTTACCCTCCGTCTCTCCCCGAAACCACGGCTAGGACCCTGGTCCAGCTCACCCTCGGACACAGGCCCAGGCCCGAGCGGATCGCGCACGATGACGACTCCCCCCGAACCGTGGCTCGCACGTACGCCTGTGCTTCCCGACTTCTCCTTCTCGCCAAATATCCGACTCCGCGCTTCTTGATACTGTGCCTCACGCTCAGCGAGTGTGCTCCTCGGCGCCGGGGATGTTCCTCCCAAGACCGACACCAAGCCGGGACTTGAGCCTGAACCCGAGGGGGTGCCGGGGGACGACGCGTGCGAGGTCAAGGCACTGTGAGTCGTCGGAGAGGGCCGCTTGAGGATGCGGAGCGTCGGCTGGAGCGCCGCGGATGGTGGGGGCACAGCGTACTGGCTCGTACTCGCGGGTGCGACGATCAACTCGGGCATTGGCGCCCTCTGGTTACTGCGAGCACCATGCACGAGAGGCAGTAGAGATGGAATAGAGTAGAATGAAAAGAGCCATGCGAACTGGACGATCAGCGCGGGCGAGCAGCACGACGAGTGAACTCACGCTTCCTCCCAGATCTTGTTGCTCTCCTCGATCCGTGCTTCCCCTTCCCCGTCCCCCCCCTCATCGTCATCGTCATCGTCGTCCCAGTCATCGCGCACGGCCTGCACCTTTGTCGCCGTCTTTACCTTGACCGCCCCCGCCCCCGACCGCATCACACCCGCTCCAGCCCGACCATGGACACCTCCCTACCAATCCCACTGGACGTCAGACGGTGCACCTCACCAACGAAATCGACCGCGCTCACCGGTGGATCTTGATCCCAGGCGTCACTCTCGCTCGCCCTCGCCATCGGACGTCTCGACGCTTGAGCCACTGACAGATACTCTGCACTCGGTTGATACGCGGCGATGGGATATGAGCGCTTGTGCTGCGGTGAGTCGAGTGCGGGCGAGCCTTGCGGAATCAAAACCTGCGCACGTTCGCTGAGTTTCAAGCGTAGGCATATGCAAGACAAACTACAAATACACGACACTGCCAGAGCTATTCACCTACTTTTCCTCGGTGAGCTGCGCAACCTCGTACAAATACGCCCCAAGCACCTTGGTCTGGAAAAAAAAAGACAAATCAGGAACCGCAGACACGACCACGCGCACCACGTACCCCCTCGATAAAATTGGACATGTCCAGTTTCTCGTTCGTCGAGCTACACCACATCGCATGAGCGACCTGACAACAAAAGGGTAAAACGAAAGCACGCACTGCGCTCCGTCGTCTGCCCGGCCCATCGGGAGCAGCAGCACGTTCACGCCCAGCTTCTCCGCAAACGTGAGCGTCACAGGGATCGACCCCCCCTCGCGCGTATAGTCCGGTGACTTGCGCCACACCGTCTGATGCAACTCTCAGCGCGCGTCCGAGCCCCACGGACGACGCGACACGTACCTCGATCGCGCGGCGTGCCGCTTCAAAGTTCCAGTGGTTGACGTCCGCGACCCAGGGTTTGCCTCCATGGAGGTACTCGACGTTCATCGTGTTCTTGCTGTTCAGCTTGCCAAACTCGGACGTGATGTACGCCGTCACGAGTGGGATGACAGACTCGGGCGTCTGCGGCGGGACGAGCCTGTCGAAACCCAAACCCAACCGAAAACGAAAACAAGCGAGTCGATCGATTCATGAGTGCACGATCGATCGATATCGGACGCACCGAAGACTGAACTTGCCGGCCACCTTGGATGGAATGACGGTCTTGCACCCCGGCTCGGAAAATGCGCCTTGGATCCCATGAAGGGATAGCGATGGGTTGCGCATGCGGCCCATGATCACAGATTCCTTGTGATCAGACAGCGCGATCTGAGCACCGTCAGCGCGGTTCGGTGGTGCATCAGACGAGATCGATCATACCGATGCACCCGCTGCTTCTGCGACGTCCGCGACGGAATAGTCCATCTTGGTGTATAGCTTGCTAAATGTGAAAATGTCATCGTCATACACGCACGACATGCCGCGCAGGGCAGAGGGCGACGTACATTTCATGTTCGTCTGGTGGTGGCACCATGGCTTCGATGCCGGGGATGAGAATGTGCCCGTCGTGATCGACGAGCTTGCTCATGAGCTTGATGAGATCCGTCATCGGCTCATGGACCATGCGGCCGAAAAGCCCAGAATGCAGATCTTGTCCTGGGCCCGACACGTTGATCGCAAAGTAGGCAATCCCACGAAGCCCGTAGGTTAGCGCAGGCGTGCGGGTGTTCAACCAGTAATTGTCAGACTGCGGCACGACATCAACGAACAGATCAAGACGCATTCCAGTGCAGAGTGACGACGCACGATGCACACACAGTCGACGCCCTTGAACCATTCGCCCTCGGCCACCTCCTGTTCGATCAGCGCATCTAGGCCCTCGCTCCCGCTTTCTTCCATGCCCTCGAAGCAGAACCGGAGGTTGACGGGCAGCTCGAGACGCTGTGCGTGGTGTGCCTCGAGGACGTTCAGCCAGCCCATGATCGGACCCTTGTCGTCCGTTGAGCCACGGCCATACAGCTTTCCGTCCCTTTCGACAAGCGTGAACGGATGCGTCGTCCACCCGTCCGATTGGAGCGCCTGCCAGTGACTAGTCTCAGCGCACCGTCCTCCTGCCAGACCCCAGAGAAGGCACTCACGGGTTGTACGTCATAGTGCCCATAGATCAATACCGTCCTCTTCTTCGGGTCTTCGCCCAACTTTCCGAGGATGGCGGGTGGCAAACTCAAGTCTTGGCCCTGCAGTGTCTGCCGTCCGAGATCTTTGAGCACGGTCGTCACTCCGAGCGCCATGAGCTGCTTCTCGAGCCAGTGGCCCATCGCGATCGTGTCGCTGCGATAGGATGCATCGCCGCTCACGCTGTGGATGCGATGTGAGATGACGCGAGCGCAGGGTGAAGACCTGTACCTCTTTATCTGTACGGCTTCGGCGAGACGTTGAACGAACTTGGTTTGGTGCGCGTTGACGTAGGTCAGGAAGTCCGGGTGGGCGGTCATGATAAGGGTTGTTGCCTGCGAGAGATCACGATCTCATACTCACGCGCAGGGACGATGTAGCGGGATGACCGGCCCGGGCCGATAAAGGTCCACGGAAACAAACTACCGCTACAGCGCTTCGGAAATGGCCCGGAAAAAGGGTTTCAGTGCATAATACACCTCGACCTGGAAGAACTCCAGCGTAAAATAGTCGTTCGTGGTCCAGATGAACTCCACGCTCAGGATATCTCCCGGGACCAACTCCTCGATCTGTCTCCCGTTCACCTGCACAGCGGGCGTGAACTCATCCCATACGTCGAAACTCACCCGCGGCAGGTCGACGGCAGTACTAAACGGTCTGACAAAGACCGGAACGGTGAATGCCCCGTCCGCTCGTCGGACGTACACTAAAATGTCGGCAAAGTCGTGTCGAGCACCTTTGATGGCGTCAGCACCAGGCGAGGCGAGGGGTGTGTACGCACGAGGTACGAAGGCACCCGTCTTGCAAGAAAAAACGACTCGGCGAGGAATCCAACGTTGCCCATTGCCGGGAAGCATCGGAAGTACAATCCGCTCGTTGCTATAGCGAGTCGTGCACCGGACGTCGTTCCTGCTGAGCTTCACGCAAGCCCAATACTCTGCCATGTCAAGGATAGAGCTGGCAAGAGCAGAGGAGAGTCTGACCTGACTAGCCACTCGGAGCAGGTCATGGATTAGAGCAACATTGTCAAACGTGATTCTAGATCGGGAGAGACACCGTCGACGAGCGTCCGTGGCAATATGATACCATGGGAGGTTTGCGGCCCGCGTGAGGTCCCTGAGATGTAAAAAGTTGCCATGGTGGAAACTGGCCCCGAGGTGGAGCAGACAGGTGATGATCTCGGGCTCATGTTTGGCTTAGGCAAAGCGGAGTAAATCCCTTTTTGTTCTGCATGTCGATGCCCATCGCCACATCGTATCCTGCCTCTCGTAACTGCTTCACCTTGTCCTTGAGCTGACCAGAATTCCGTCCACCGCAAAGACGGTGCAGAACACCATTCCCCTCCGAGTCACCACAGTAGGCTTTGGTTTGACCAACGGGGCATGCACTGCTGAGATGCGCTACAATGTCCTTCACGACGGGAGAAGCATCATGTTCGATCGCAAGTTGCAGCAGAGTTTCGCCCGATGAACTAAGGGCATGCACGTCGCAGCCATTTTCCACGAGCAACGACATGACGTCCCAAATGTCTTTGGGTTCGGGGTTGGAGAGGGACTTCAGAAAGCTATGGAGCGCATCGTTTGCGATAGACAACTTGCGCCCAAGTCCTTGATCAAGAACGAGAGTACAGCGAGCGTCTGTTCTTTCTGACGTGTCAGCGTCACCGAGTGATACCGGAAACCCCGTAGGGCACTGTTGACGATGTCTACGGGGAGCTGAGCGCGATACGCAAGAAAGAGATCGAGGACATGCAAGTTGAACCTGGGTGCAGCGGCAGCTAGATGCAATGGTGTTTCATCCGCGTCATCGCGACCGTTGATATCGCAGCCATGCTCGACTAATAGCCGAACTATATTCTCCATCGTCCCGACGTCGAAAAAGAGGTATTACATGGGAGAGGTGGTGAAGCGCGTTGCAACCCCGGAGATCCCGTGTTGCAGTGGTAGCGCCATTTGCAAAGAGAAACTCCAGCATGGGAAGCAACGTCTGACGACAGCCCGGAGAGAACGTGGAAACCGCATAGAGAATTGCGTTTCATGGCATCTCGAAGCCACATGCAAGTAGCCACCCAACCAGCTCTGTTGAAGGCGTTCGGATGGCAAGGTGGAAAGGTGAATCCCCACGATCATTTCGCGCGGTGGGATCGCATCCAGCAGTGATCAGTATCTGTGTGATCTCTAAATGATCTTTGGAAAACACGTTGGGCGCCAGAACTAAATGCAGGCATGACCTTCTGTCGGCGCTCAACCACTGGAGATCTGCACCATTTCGAGAAGGATGCGAACCACAGCAGGTTTACAGTAAGCGCCCTTGTCGCACGAAAGAATGGAATGGATCACATTCCTCGGAACGACACAGCCATTCTTCAACAGGAGGTTGACAAGGCTTTCCTGGATCTCAGGCGTATGATTTCGTGCAGCAGCCCTCAGTGGTGTCATCTTCCGAACATGCTCATTGGCATAGATGGGGCCTTCTATATTGGCGTCAAGGCCCTTGCTAGGGAGAAGTCGGAGACGAGGGATATCGCTCCACAGCGCAGCAAAGACGAGAGGATTGTCTCCCTCCGCGGCTCGGCGATTCCAGTGGTCGAGATAGTGACGCTTCCAAAGCGGATGATGATGGAGAGTGCTGGCTGTGGCATCACGGGGATCCACCCATCGAACTTCGAACAGCGTTCATATTTGAGATGATGTAAGGGGATGAGGTTTTGGAGGGTCAACAGATGTTTCGCGAGTGATTCGTCGTGATCGGAAGGGCAATCCGCAAGGTGTCTAAGACCATGAGACGCCGCATACATGTGTAGGCGCTTCCTCCGATCTTTCAGATCGGTCTCGGGTTCCTCGCCGAAGAGGATAAGGGAAAAATTCGAAACCGTAGCAAGTTCGAGGGACGCAGTCAGTCGATGGATGGAATAGGCACTGTGGGTGATGGTATCCGATATCAAATATTCCTAGCAATTATTGTTACTCCGCGATCTTTCCACTACTGTAGCGCATACCTTTACGCTGTAATGCGACAGCGTGATTCGATCCCCGTCGACAGAAACAAGGCTGCCAAGGATATCCAGTATGAAGCTCTCATGCATCGGCACGTTAACAGAATCCCGTTCCGGCTTATCGTGGTTGATCGCGATCGCCTCTGCAAGTTCCGAGAGTGTCAGAGGTACCGACGTCGTAACAAGCCATTTGAGAGCCCTGTGGGCTCTACGGGACCCGAACGGCTTCTTGTCGATCGCGCGTAGCATCTGACCATAAGTATCGTAGAGCGTAGCAGGAAGCGTGTCCAGCACCTCACGGACGTCTCCGAGGGAGTAGCGCTCGTTGAGCTGGTCCAGCTGGCACTGCACCCACCGGAACCTACAAACTCGACAGTCGATTCAGGGCAAACGATTGAACTAGATATGGCAGAACGTACATGCCATCATGAGCACACCTTGAATCTCGTTCTTGAAGTCCTGCGTGAACTTTTTGAGCCGGGACCGAGATTCAAGTTCGGTCTTGATATGCAAGTACATGTCGCTCCGCACTTTGCCGACCCGACGATCCAGAGTGATCGAAGATAAACCTGTAAAAACGGATTGGATGGCATGGATAGTTCGGCTTGTCACGAACAAACGGATACATCCTTTTGACAGCTTCGCCAACACACCAAGCAAATTCGTCAGGTCCTCGCACCCGTCCAGTGCATCGACCACGATAATCGGCCTCTCATGCAGTCTGCAGCACGCTTTAGGATGTCTAGTAGAATGCCCAAATCGGTAGGCGGTCCAGTACCTCGCGCTTTCCGTGAGGTTAAATCGGAGAACGAATGTAACCAGTCTTCCTTCGAGCTCCATAGCAGCTGCTTGGTTAGCGAGCGAAAAACTTCTACTGCACGCGTACAGCGAATGTTCCGAAAGTCGCAGTAAAAATACGCCAGTGTCTCGTCGTCCGCCAGTCCATTAGAAAGGTCATCAATGACCACAGATCTGAGATACACGAATGAGTGATATGCGAATGTGTGTACCAACCACATACGCTAGGACAGATTTCTACCAGTTGTCTGCTGTCGCTGGCGGAGAGTTGATTCGTGCTGATTCGTACAGTCGAACCCATTCAACCACGATAGTAGTTCGGCTGGGCGAGATGTAAGCTTGTATCAATCCGTGGCAGTGCCGCTCGGATGAATGACATAGGCGCTTACATTTCGCAGCAGTAGACTCAGTAAACTTGTATCTCGTTGCAATGCTTTCGACGATGTTGCTAATGAAACCATTAGCGGCGTCGAATCCTTGATTATGATCACTCACAGGGTGTCGAGCGATAGAATGCCATTGAAATAAGGCATGTATCCGTCGAACGTCCGTATCGACATATGTATCCTGTCCTCCTTGGCGGGCCAGCCGATCCTCGTCGCCCATCTCTTATACCTGTTGTTTACGGCTTGGCCTTCGAGCCAACCCATCCGCTCCTCTAGCTTTGCCTTGCACTTGCTCGGGGGACCGCCGTCTTTAAGCCACTCGTTTATCAATGTCTGCAACTCCGGCGCACGCGATGCACCAGAAGAATCCCGCATAACCCTCTCCATCGCTTTCTCTGCGGCAGATATCAACTTCAGTTGATCAAGGAGCTTCGCACACGATGATTCGGCTGCTTTGACGCGAGCCACGTATCGACTGAGGGCGGTGGTGACTTGCGTGGCGACCTGGACTGGCCCAACGACGGCAGCAGCGCTGGATATCCCATCCATGACAGCGGCAGTATTCCGAGTTTCCAGGTGGATGATAATGAAACAAGAACCTAACTCGCGGTTTTGTTGCGTGAGTTCTGCGAAATGTTAAACGCTGGTGCACTGCCACACCAGAGGATCCAAAACGAAATTGGTCGGTTTTGGTTCCGCCACTGGCAATAATCGTCAGCTTGTCAGTCGCTCTGGGAACACGAATGAAGGCACCATGAGAGAAACAGAAGAAAATTTCACGCGTATGGCCTATCGAAACATCGGGTTAAGTCTGGGTTAGTCTCGCCTAAGAGGCCTTGAAGTGCGCGATCCTGCAGATGGGACTGACCATCGATACGTTCCAGCTTTGGGATGATTTTGACAAATCATACTAGAAATTTCGACTCTATCTATTGGCATGTGACGAATACTAGTAAGTCCCCCAAATGACGAGACTTTCGGTATGGTGATAGACAGCTGCATTGACCAGGCTTGTCGCCACTTGTGTCACCTGCCTAGAATATTCACCAGAGGTTTACGAATGGGGGGGAACTGCCGTCCCTTACCAGAAGCTGAACGCTTCAGCCTTATTCTTGGCAAATCAAACTGACAGAGATTGAAGCCGATGATATCTCAATGGAGGTTCGGTCTAGCTCTTCCTCAGTAAGGGGAATTGGCAAGGCCTATTGCAGGGTGGGGTGTGCTGTTGGCATGATGAGGTTGACCTGGCATGAGAGGATCCTCGAGGATTGCTTGTTCTGCACACTGAAACAACCCAAGAAGCCAAGTAAGGCTGTAGGTTGCCAGCAGGACTAATAACTCAAGGATCTAGCAAAGGAGCTTTGGGGAAGACTCCAAGTGAACTAAACTGGAGTTCACTGGAGCAGGTCTTAGCCCTTTTATACTACTCAGTAGTTTGTACATGTTTGGATCGTATCTAGCGATCTACTACCGTATATAGTCTAATGGACACACAGCCTGCTATCAGCTGTGCATCAGAATGGAAGCATGGATAGCCTTCGAGGCTGTGGGGCGGAGATTAAAGGGAAGCATAGGCATGAGGCGTAAGAATGGAAGAGAACAACCTACGAGGCTGTGAACGGAAATGAAGGAGAAGCGCATAGCCCCAGCCTTAGGGTTCGACCCTTGGCCCTAGCCTGTGTGCGCTGCATGTGAGGACGCTCTAGACGTCGGAGTACGAACTCTATAATATTGTCAACAAGGACAAATATAGGAGATCGGATCATAGATCCGAGATAAGATAAGATAAGGCTTGATCCAAAGCACAACGACTTGCAATGACTGGCAAGTGAGTGGCGTTGGCGGCTAATGAGTCAAGTGGGACTTTATCCCGAGGGAGCAGTTTAGCGACGTGCTGAGGTCATGTGACTGTGTGAAATAAGGGCGAAAAATGTACCCCTATAACATGCACCATCCTTATCGGCTGTGCTCCACCACCCACCCAAGTACAGATAGGGTGACATTCCTCTCCTCTTATTGATGGGAAAATGGCCAACCCCAACAGACATGGTAAATGATGTCATGCAACGCTTAGGTCCCCTCAAACGTTTCCATGGTAGGGAGACGACTTGGCGAGAGTATAGAACCAGGTTGCGCCATCTTTGGATTCTTCATGTTTGCCATGTCCCTCGGATCTGCTGTCCTCTATGGTTCTCTTCTCGCTTTCGTGCTCTTCGTTCTGGCCATTCCTCTCCTGCAGCATGATTATGATGGTGAGGCTCACCATTGGAAGTGTGACAACTCCAATGACACATCACAGGCTGGCACATTTGTTTCGAAGAGTGAATATGTTTGTATTGAACACCATGGGTAGTTTGCTCTTATCTCATCCTACTTTGTTCCAATAGAATACTGTCTCAGCTCTTTGTGGAATGTTCACTGTCCCTGGAGTGTCGGTGCCTAGCGAGACTGGATCTCAGGTTGCCTTCATGGCTGGTATCAATGGTTTGTACTGCTCAGGCACAAGTTACTCAGTTGATTTCTACATTGATACCACTTGAAACCACCCAAACCCCTAAGGCTCACATGGCCGTGGGATGTGCACTCAAGTGCCAAGTAGGGCTGCACATCTACCTAACTGATCTCTTGATCTTGTACTTAAGGGCTAATAGCCTAAGGAGAGAAAAGGAGAAAGTGGCAAGTTGTGTCACTGCTTTGGTGGAGTTGTGGGGAACTCTCCAAAGTGAACTAGACTGGAGGACATCCAGTTAGCTCACCCCAGCTTATATAGGGACCAGCTACCTATGTACACCCATGTACAGTAGATCTAAGATAAATACTAATCTAGATATATATAGTAATAGTCCATATGGTTACAGCGAGGCTGCAGTGTTACAGGGTAATATTTTAACCCCTATGATTTTCGCTTAAGTGCCCATCAAGCACTCATAACTTGTAGCTCGAGGCTACATCTACTAGGATCTGAAACAACC
>JBBPLN010000264.1:0-28399 GCA_038089815.1 Sutorius eximius | reverse complement strand
CAGGTAGCATGAACGACACGGCAAACGACATGGCGAGAAGCATATGCGAAGGCCGACGAGAGAAAATCCAGGGAAACAAATGAGGAAATTAATCCAGATACTTGAGATGCGAGGACGGGTGGAAGACAGAACAGGATAGCAATGCACGAAGTCACGAAGAAATGGGAGCACAGCGTTCCGTGTAGCACGCCAAGTCTGGACTCGGGTACCACACCGACCAAAGTCACCATAAAAGGTTCTCGTAGTCAGTTCCCGTGGATCACGATGATCAATGAGTCTCATGGGGATTCGGATGCGGTAGGTGGGATCGTTTTGCGTTGGTTCCTCGATCGGGCATTACTCCGTGTCCGGGAAGACGCTGGTGAAGATGATTCAGGCGATCAACCCGCTGTACCGCTTTGGGATTTCCCCTGACGTTTGGGGTACCCAGGCGCTGGAAAGCCCGTAGGCCCCCTTGCCCACGAAACACTCGATACCCATCGTCAACCTTTCAGAAGAGGGATACCACCTGAGACGAGTCAGTGCATACATCCCTCGCTTTACCTTTCTTGTGTTCTCGGAGGCGTTTAAATCGGTTTTCGAGCTCTGTAAATGTTTCGTGGAGCGTTGATAATTTGTTACCACTGGCGTAGTTGGCCCGCTTCACAAGGGTATTTGTATCTCGCACGATGGTCCCGAATACAGCGGATACCGTATGAACCTCCCAAGTCAGCTGTGATACCTCCAGCCATTCTCGAGCCTATGTTCCTGTGTTCCCGAAATGTAATGTAATTAGCGAATCAGCTAGAGGAATGTTACAAGTCACGAATGGGCGAGCAGTGACGTAGAGGTAATGATAGGCGATGAGTTGGTATGGCAGGGGGCCTGGCAGGGGCGGAAAGAGATGAACACTGGATTGGGATCGTAGATGGATCAATGGACACACAAAACAGGTAGCCTGTCTCATTCGGGTGGTTGGTTACGTGCCCGCTCGACCAGCAACCTGCAAAGGAACAAGACAGAAACACGAATAAACACGAATGGGCAGGGCAGGGTCGCACTGCAGACGTCACAGGCCGGCGCAGAGACCTGTACATCGCAGGTCAGCGACGTCATGGCGTGAATCTCTTGGGAAAAGACCCGCTTTTCGTCGCTTTGCAGTGGGGGAGGTGTCTTGTATCCTCTGCGCAGGCCGGGCAACGACAGCCCTGTACTACTTACTTGCTCAGCACGCCATCCGACGCACCCGGGTCCCCACACAGTTCGGTAAAGCGTGGACATCCCGTTGTCTCGTCGGGCTCTGCGAGTTCGGAAGCGGGTGAAAGAGAAATGTCCAAGGTCGCGTTTATCGCTGGGACGGACTGGTCGCCAAGCAGGGTCGGTTGAGTTGCTCAACTCGCTCGGAAGATGTTGTCGGCGTGGCTCGTCACGCTTCGGGCGCGGGCTACTTGTGAATGGCTCGAAAATGGATGTGGGCGTGTCCTCGTCAAAGGTTTAGTGGGCCATTGCAAATCGTAGGCGTAATGTTGACGCGCGGAAAATCGGGAACGACAATTGCCTTTTTAGGAAACTCAAGGAGACGTTTGCGACGTCTCAAACAGGTGGACCTTGTGTTTTTTTTTACCAGGCATGTTCGAGCAATCGCGATGCGTTCGACGCCATGTGGGAGGTGAGGCATTGTTTCTCTTCCGGTTGGATAAACCAAACATTCCTTGGGGTGCAGACTTTTTTGCTTTCCGCGATCGTTGACCTGCTAGCCTCCACTATATCCTCTTGGTACTCGAGGCCCACATCAGTGAGTTTGATACTTAATAAAGTGCCAATGGCATCTACCTGTCCCTTCTCTTTCGTAGCTAGTGCAAGGATATTAACCATACAAGATGTCGACATGGGTACGACTCTGCCCGGAAATGATATTCTAGGGAATCTAGGCAAGCTCCAAACAAATGCCTTCAGTTGTTCTCCAGCGCCAGACCTACCATTCCAAGGATGTGCTTCCTGCGCGAGCTGGTCAACAAGAGAGTCGTTCAAATCTTACGGGCTGCGGTTCTCGAAATAAGAGCAACCTCAAGGACCCTCTCGACCGAAACTCAGAAGAGGTGCAAGCAGCCATTCAACGGGCGTTCGAGGGTGCTGATAAGCACGACTGCATCAAACCGGAGATCGACTGCCATAGCGAGGAATCAGAATGCTGATCGACCGATACAAGGGAGAAGAGGAAGCAGAAGGCGACGACATACTCATTCAGGTGGATCTCGTTCCTGAACGACATCACTGATCGCGCGTTCGCATTCGCGAGGACCAGGCTCCCCGTCTCAGATCCAAAGCTGCGTCATCGCTTCGCAGCTCCCGAGGACAAACATGACCAGGAGTGCACGGAAAATAACGTTAGCCACCATCCGCTGGCATCGAACTCGCGACGCACCAAGGAAGCGCAGGTGAATTCGGTGCCGAATCCTCTTCCACGAGCATCGGTCCCCAACGATGGATATCATGCCCAGAGCGCCTCTGCTGTTCCTCTCCAGCGCTCACTCACATCTTCTTCAACATTATCGAAGAGGCTTTACTCCGAAATCGTAGAGGACGGAGACGAGGAGACGCAACCGAAGAAAGCCAAGACTAGGCAGAACACCAGCAAGAAAGTAAATCGGTTCGCCTTCTTCCCTCTCAGGCTGTATAAATACCAGTGCCTGGGGGTGTTGTTCACGGCGAGCTCGATTCGTGGACGGGGAACGACGGTATTCTGTGTCGTCGACCTCGAGCACGACCCAGATAAGCGTCTGGCATTGAAAATGGCGTGGCAAGATCTCGGGCGTGTTGCGGAACAGGATGCAGTGATAGAATATCTCGGGAACGAAAATGGCCACCCTAACCTGATAGTTCCTTTCAGGTACGTTATGCTATCTCATTTATCAACGGTCTACCGACACGTTCCCAGCTCGTTCAAGGCAGGAAGGAATGGAAAGACGTGTACTACGCTTGGTGGTATAAGAGGGTTCAACGACGAACAGATCGAGGAACTTGGGGTTGAGAACCGTGTGCTGACGGTCTCTGTCTCCGAATTGAAGCGTCCAGTAAAGTACTTCTGGGGCGTGCACGACTTTGTACGAGGACTCCGTGGTGCGCTATTAGGTGTGTCTCTCTTGCTGTGTCGTGGCGTATAGTGTTCATGCAATGGGATTCAAGGGCACGAATACCTGACGGAGATCGGGATCCTGCATCGCGACATCAGTGAGAGCAATATCGTTCTTGGCCTTCGTCCTGAGGATGAGCGAGGATATCTGATTGACATTGACATGGCTATTCTGCAGAAAGCAGAGGAGCCAACGCCAGCCGCACCAGCTACTCCCTTTGACGCGTTTCTACGACCTGCCAGGCGCAAGCCTTCTTCCCCTCAACTCGACAAAACACCTATGAAAGCACTAAGGACTGTATGTACTTTTCCAGCCTTCCCACTGTTATGAATTGACCTGCGTCTCAGGGAACATTCCCGTACATGTCCTATAACATGCTTCGAGGCGGCAAGCACTCGCAATTTGACGATGTCGAGTCGTTTCTCTACGTGCTTTTCTTGTTCTTTTTCTCGTACGCGGGGCCACTTTCCAATGCGGACCGGTGTGAAGCTGATGAAGACGGGTTCGTTCAGTCTATTGGGTCCGGGCGGCTTCCCCACATGAGAAATTGGCCTAGAAAGTATGCTAGGTGGGCCGATGGAGACGTCATGGATATTGTCGAGCAAAAGAAGGTCGTTGTCGTGACTCACGATGGTCCAACGACAATTATCGAAAGGGCCAAATTCGTGGATTGCCTGGATAACAATTGGCCGATGGAATTGCATGACCCAATCTGTCATCTGATTGTTGCTTGTTTCACATTATTCTGAAATAGCAAGCTACGTTCTGCTTCCAGGGTATCGCGAACAGAGGTCTCGCACGCTGAATTCATCGACGCGCTGGACAAGTGGTTGGAAATGTACAGCTACCTGGAAGACCAGTTTTCCAGCTGTCCTTTCAAACGAGGTGTGTTTTCAGTTAACCCTTTAAAAGAACATACTTTTCTCACCACACGTGTTTTCTTCGTTAGTATGTGGTACAGAGTCGTCGTGAAGAATAAATAGACCGATCGACCGGCGGTCTCTGCCGAATTGTCTTGCAGGATGCCAGGTTGCATTAGCTCATGATATAGACTCTCTGTCACCTGTAATTTGACGGCCGGGCTGGGTGTATTCGTCCAAGTATATAGCCAGTACAGACAGCATGTAGCACCTTTTCACGAAAGCGTGAAGACAAACTAGTTATCGTAAATTCACATAATTTCCCCACACATTCGTCACAGTCGTCATTAGCTCTGTCTGGCAGATCTGATACGAAACGCGAGCCAAGTATCATGCGAGGGTACTTCGACTCGGAAGGCGTTGCAACGTCGCGCTGGGTCACCAAAGCAGGCAATTGTCGTCCTCGACCTTCCACGCGTCAACATTACACCTACGACTTGCATGGTCCACTAAACCATTGACGGAGACACGCCCACATCCATTTTCGCGCCACTCACAAGTAGCCCACGCCTGAAGCGTAACGAGCCATGTCGACGACGTCTTCCGATGTGACCCAACCAACTCTTGGTCTCTCCTTGCCTGGCTTGCGCGGAGGATACAGGACACTTCCCCCACCGCAAAGCGACGAAATGGGAGTCTTTTCCTGAGAGACCCACTCTTGCATATGTCAATCACGCCATGACGTCGCTGACCCACCGGTGTATGCAGGTCTCTGCTCTGCGCCAACCTGTGGCGTCTGCAGTGCGACCCAGTCCCGCCCACTCGTGTTTCTGTCTTGCTCAGGGAGGTTAACGATGGGTATCGAGTATGTCGTGGACCCAGGAGGCCTATCGGCCTTCCAGCGCCTAGATAAATACTTCGAACCCCAAGGGCAATCCCAAGGCAGTACAACTGGTTGATCACGTGAATCTTCATCAGGGTCTTCCCGGACATGGAGTAACGCCCGATCGAGGAGCTAATGCAAAACGGTCCTTCCTAACAAGGTGAGCGTCTCACATACCGCATCCGAATCCCCATGAGACTCATTGATCATCGTGATCCACGGGAACTGACTACGAGAACCTTTTATGGTGACTTTGGTCGGTGTGGTACCCGAGTCCAGACTTGGCGTGCTACACGGAACGCTGTGCTCCCATTTCTTCGTGACTTCGTGCATTGCTATCCTGTTCTGTCTTCCACCCGTCCTCGCATCTCAAGTATCTGGATTAATTTCCTCATTTGTTTCCCTGGATTTTCTCTCGTCGGCCTTCGCATATGCTTCTCGCCATGTCGTTTGCCGTGTCGTTCATGCTACCTGTTGCTCGTTTCTCCCGCGTGCTTCCCTCTTTGCTTTCTTTGCTAAATAATCTCTCCTCTCGCATTCGACGAGATTTATTTTCCGAGCGTTAGAGGTAACTCCGATCGCAGACGACCTGTCATCTTCGCTGGGCGGTTTTGTTTGGATCGTATACCTAGCGCAACTTGCTGATTTGGAATCCACTTTAATTAATCTCATGAACATATTCATGTCTTTCGTGCTAGGCGGCTCGAGTACTACACATAAGAAGTTCAAAGTTCAAACATTCCTCGTCGTTTCCGTTGTATAGCTACGCCGAGATCTGCTCGTTTGAATTAGAAAGGTATGGGAATGCCTGCCATAATGATGTTCACCTTACCCTGCACACCTTGGCCACCTTGCCCAGATGGCGGATTATTCCCTCCAGATCTGGAAGTGCTGAATGCGATTGGCAGCCCCATGGTTATTCATCACCGCTTCGCAGTTCCCGCACAGCGGTAGCAATGGGCCCTCATGACAATAGTACTCTCCGTTGTACTCCTCTTGATCTATACTAGCGACCCTGATGGAGATTCCAGAATAGTCATTGTTGAACGTCGAATCACTGTATAAGAAATCTAATAAGTGAGCCATAGACGCTTATAAAGATTAACACACTCTAGAATGTAGAGGAGAGGATATGTCTCGGCACAGCTTCCAAAATTGGTCCCTGCATTGCCATCTCTATCCCTCTCAGGGGACTGTCCATACTCTGAATATCCGGGCGGCAGGAGATCCTTCATAAGGGTATGACGTGTTGTTCGCACCAGCGTCTTGGTATGTTTGTCTTGAGTGAACCCCGCAGCACTCGCCCCAAGGAATGGATGTACTTCGCCACGGTTGTTCGTCGCCCAAATGACGTGAGCAACTGCGGGTGTGAAAGCCTTACTAAGTGCCAACATTTTGCACCACTTCCCATACATAGTAACGAGGGGCAGGTAATAATTCTTCGCGGTAGCACCGGGTGGTGCCGGACCCATGAGTGACAGGAAGGCACCGAGGAGGTCGAAGATGCCGAAGAAAGGTTTTTTGACATCACCGCCGTCCCAAGAAATCGGAGGAGTCAACTTTAGTGCGAGGGGATTAGCATCGGTGTGCAGAAACTGCTGCATCCCAAGTCGGGCAACCCCTTCTGGGCTAGATGTGTAATATTAGTGACACAGATCCACCTGATGATGAACGCGATCCTCACGCCGGCATAAGCAGATTGATACTGTTCAACAGCAACTGGAAATCGGCTCGACGGTTGGGAGGGGCCCCAAAGGCACCTGGGTCGGCAGTGACCTGATGAAGAAAATCAACTATCTGTGAGTGCAGTGTTCAGTTCGACGTCAAGCTAAAAGTAAAGTGGATGTTAAGTACTTGGGGCCTGGTGAATCGATAAGCAACTTGAAAAAATTCAAGGCGTCCGCCAAATGCAGCAATGGGATTGAATGCCATATCCTTGAAGTGAGAAGATCGTTCGCCTGGGTGGTTTTTGAGACACGACGAGGGCGGGCTTTATATATGCAGGTGATGTATGTCGCCAGTATGGAAGAAAAACCTTACCAAAATCAAATCAGATTTTTTCACTATGCAATGAAAGGTGCATTATGGTCATGAACCTAGCCCCAGGTACCAAATCCGAGTTTCTGACTGTTTCGGAGGAGCTCCGCAGGTAAAAGGCGTAATACAGACTGGTGGTATGTCCATACTAACCAGGTGACCATGTATCATCACCTATCGCAAGGCTAGCCCTGGCCACATGCGAAGTTATGGCCACACTGTGCGAAGTATTGGCCACACAGCATGTGGTCCAAAGATGGCCAGCCAATCAGAGCAGATTGATCCACGGTCAAAGAGGTTAAGTGACAATGCTACTCTGCGGACTGTACCTTCCGCCGGTGGGCCGTGGTGCGAAAGTCGTGGCCTCTGTGCGAAATATTGGCCACGCTGTGCAAAGAATGGCTGCGCTGGTCGCGCCGTGCCGACGTGGCTAGCCAATCAGAGCTCACAAACGTGCAAAGGATTCGTCAACGACGTTACGTGACAAATGCTAGTCTACGGGTGATGTTTTCCGATTGGTCGTGATACATGGTCACCTGCCGTGTAATTGGGCCTGACAGGGACGCATTGTGCCTGCGGGGCCAAATGAGTCGGAAACTCGCGATTCATGCCGAATCATGCGATGATCTTTACATAGAAAAATAGAACGACGCAAGAAACTTGGTCCAACGCGCATCCTCTCCATGTATAAAAGACTAGGGGCCGTGGTGTGGCTCAGAGCAGAGTCGCGATCTCGTTTCTGCATTCGACACTTTCAGAACTCGTCTGTAACCTTTGGTGGGTCCACCGCTCATCCCGCTGACGACGTTTTTTCACAACTTGGATTCGTAGCATCACACATGTCAGGCCCCCAGCATCCCCCGGCTCACTCGCAAGCTCCACAGCACCCAGCTCCACCGCACCCAACTCCCCCACACCCAGCTCCACCGCAACCAGCTCCACCGCACCCAACTCCCCCGCACCCAACTCCCCCACACCCAGCTCCGCCGCACCAAGCTCCCCCACACCCAGCTCCGCCGCAACCAGCTCCACCGCATCCAACTCCCCCACACCCAGCTCCCCCACATGCCCCCGCTCAACCGACTACCAATGACCCACCTACCGGCTGGACTAATGAGGAAACCCTCATGTACAGGGATTATTACTGGGCCGGGAAACCAGGTGACATAAAGGACATGTTGGACAAAGAGTTCCATCTCCGCAATGCTCAGCCTATCTGGACTCAACTCCCCGAGTATGGCAATGACCTCTTCATCTTCGAGGCAACGCCTAGCACCGACAAAACCAATAAACCTTCCTATTACGTTTGGAATGGGATTGAGAGTTCGGTTTGCTTTATCGATGCACAGGGGATAGGTGAGATCCAGCAGACCATCAAAAAACTTGGTCAGGGGAAGGGATACTTGGACAAGTTGAAGTTAGTACCCGTTACGCCGGGGCAGTAGAGAAACTGCGGCTGTCAACAAGGCCATAAGATGGCATTAGTTACCAACACAAATTCCACGAGATTCGGTCGTATACACGCAGAAGTGGGCAATCTGATCTATCCATGCAGCGTTCATATTCCAAAGTGTGATCATTCTAGTCGCATCCGACGCAGTACGTACGTGCGCGCTGTCGGTCTCGGATTCAGAGTCACTACCTTGGTCCTCTTCTCTCCAAACTAACCTTCAGTGGTTGATTGAGTGCGCAGACAGCTCAATACTGCACAATTCATAAACCATGCAGATCGAATGTCGAACGTTGAGATAGGTGTGATACGAAACCCGAGCCAAGCTCGTTCTCATGATCATCCCCTTCAAAGTTTCAACAACAAACAATTACTTCGACGAAATGAAAATGTTTCACGGCTCGTGAATGACAATGGGTCAATAGGATGCTTCACGTTCGAGCAGATATAAAATTGCGCCATCGTGACATGGCTTGGATCCGATCTGTCACGAGCGAAGCCGGGTTGCAACGAATGGACTTGCCTGGAAAGACACAGCGCCATATGAAGCGGCGACGAGGGGCTCTCGTCCTGATGGTTCTCAGTCGACTGGAACCGCCCAGTGTATAGCTGTATCGAGGCTGAAGGTTCGACCGTCGATTGTCTGTGTGTGTCAGTCATACGTACCTTACATCGCTCATCCGGGCCGGAGAGAGCAAAAAATCGAACCAGTCGTTGTACGAGCGTCTGCGAGTCGTCGGGAGCGAGGGAAGCCAGAAGAGTGAAATGCGGCTGCCCCTCATTTAAAATTGATAGGTACACTTATTGAATTCACCGTCTCGGAAGAAATCGCATCTAGATGTGGAATAATGATCCGACGGATCTTCATGACCCAATACTATCCGCTGGGGCGCCAGAGCGGAGCGAATACGATATTCGTCAGCGGGTAGTTGCTAAGCAGGTCATAAGCGGATGGTACGCGTCGCGATCAACAAGGAAACACGCAGACTGTCGAACCCTTTTCGAGGACCCGAACGGTCTGGCCCACCTCGCAAAACCAGCTGAGGCCCTTGTCGAACGTGCCAAACCCTCTCGCGACGGGGTATTTGAGCTGCCGCGCGGACGAGGTAGTATAGGGCAGGGCCTGCACGTGTAGGTGGAGGTGCGGTACGCTGTAGAAGGGGGGTATGTGGAAACCCATCCTAGGTGGAATGGTCAGGTTCGGTGTTGGAGAAAAACTGAAGGTATTTACTTGCGGCGGGTCAAGGGTATTTGAAGCTTGTCCAGAATGTCATTTCCGATGCTTTCCATGCGTCTTACTTGATGTGCCTGAGTATGAGCCATGGAGCAGATCGGGCACAGTCATACCCATATCGACGTCTTGTCTAGTTAGCATCTTTACGCTAGCTACGAAAGAGAAATGATAAATAAACGTCAGCAAAAGGTTGAGCGTTAGACTGACTGATGTGGGCCTTGGGTATCAAGAGGATATGGTGGAGGCTCGCAGGCCAACGATCACGGAAAGCAAAAAAGTCGGCATCCTGTGGACTGTTTTGTTTATCCAACTTGGAGAAAAAAAAAGTCTCACCTCCCACACGACGTCGAACGCATCGCGATTGCTTGAGTGTGCCTGGCAAAAAACGCAAGGTTTAGTTGTGTCCGCGGTGCGATGAGGACTCGGGTCCTCCGAGTCGCTCAAGCTCGCGTCCTGTCGATGGCTCTTTGCGCACAACATGCCACCGAACCCAAACCACGCGAACAACGACAGAGGCATGGAACCTACCAAGTAACCCAGCCGATATGTAACATGCGAGGGTTTGAGGCGTCGCAACGTCGCCCTAGGTCACCAAAACAGGCAATTGTCGTCCTCGACCTTCCACGCGTCGACATTACGCCTACGACTTGCATGGCCCACTAAACCATTGACGAAGACACGCCTACATCTATTTTCGCGCCATTCACACAGTATCCCGCGCACGAGCCATGTCGACGACGTCTTCCGATGCGACCCAACCAACCTTGTTCGGCGACGAGTCCATCCCAGCAACAGATGCAACCTTGGACATTTCCCTTCCACCCGCTTCCGATCCTGTAGAGCCCGGAGAGACGGCGGGATGCCCACACTTTGCCACACTGCGCGGGGACCCGAGCGCGTCGGACGGCATGCTGAACAAGTATAGGGCCGTCGTTGCCTGGCATGCGCGGAGGATACAGGACACCTCTCCCCCTACCAAGCGGCGAAAGGTATGTATTTTCCCGAGCGACCCACCCTTTCATATATCAACCACGCCGTGACGTCGCTGCCGTGGTACACAGGTTTCCGCGCCAACTTGCGACGTCTGCAGCGCGACCCTATCCCGCCCGTTCGTGTGTCTGTCTTGCTCCTTTGCAGGCTGCTGGTCGAGGGGGCACGTCACCAGCCACCTGCACGAGACAGGCCACCTCCTTTGTACGTCCATCTATCCATCTTCGATCTCGATTTCCGTGCTCATGTCGTTCCACTCGTCATACCCCATGCCCTATTAACGTTTCCCATCGGTATCTCCACATCATCCACTATCCAGGCGTCGACACCCGGTCCGGTTCAGTCTTTTGCGCCGAGTGTGACGATTTCATATACGCTGCTTCCATCGACGCGGAGCATCTATCGACCACTATCTTGATCGAGGAGCAGATAACGCGGTTTCAAGGTAGGCCCGTATCGGTTCATCTCCCAGCGGTGATGACACGTCGCTCGCAGTATCGAACAGGACACGAGAGCCCTATCAACCGTGGACGCCCACCGAGAGCGAGTCCGCCCTGCTCAAAGAGGCGATCCCACTCCCGTGCCAGGGTACGTCCTCCTTTCTTCTCGCTGACTGCTGCTCACCGCGCCCAGGTTGTCGCGGTTTGCTCAACCTCGGACAGACGTGTTTCCTCAACGTCATCCTCCAGTGTTTCATTCACAACCCCCTCTTGCGAAATTACTTTCTCTCCGATCAGCATAACCCAAGATTGTGCAGACATACGCTCTGTGTCTGCTGTGAGATGGACACCTTGTTTTCAGAAGTGAGTGGTTAATCCCACCGTCGGACCCCAAACCTGCTTGCGAACCACGATCCTGGATCTGGTCGTCACTCTCCTTCTAATTTGGCACTAGGTGTACTGTTCGAATCAAACCCCCTTCGGACCGACTTCGTTCCTCTACGTGATGTGGAAAGCCTCTGCCGAAGTGTCGGGTTACTCTCAGCAGGATGCGCACGAGTTCTTCATCACCCTGCTCAACCAAATCCATACCACGTGTCGCGGGTCGACGAACATTTCGTGCAACTGTATCATTCATCAGACGTTTGCAGGCATGCTGCAGAGCGACGTGACGTGTGAGCGGTGCGGGAATGTGACGACGACGATGGATCCTATGCTGGATATCAGTTTGGAGTTGAGGGGCAAGGGTGGGGAGGTCGGCGGAGGGGAGAATACGCTGGCGGGATGCCTGAGGAGGTACGCGGAGGGGTGTGCGTGCCCCACGGTTCGCTGATCGCGTGCATTGCCAGGTTCACCAAGCCCGAGAAGCTCGGCGCGAAAGAGTACAGCTGCAGCCACTGCACCAAGGCGCACGAAGCGGTCAAGCGTCTGAGCATAAACAAGCTGCCGTTGGTGCTCAGCTTCCAATTCAAGGTACGTCGCCTGTCGGTAGACCGCGCGGAGCTCAACGCGCGTGAAAACAGCGCTTTGAGCAAAAGACGTCCTCGAAAGCGGTCTCGCAAAAGATCGACACGCCGGTCCGGTTCCCGGCTTCGCTCAACATGGCGCCTTATACGACGCTCGTGATGAAGCACTCGGGTAAGGACGGAGATGCATCCGCAGCCACGTGGGTCCCTGTCGTTTTCCGTCTCATCCTAGTGTTGACGATTGTGCCGCCATATTCTGTGTAATAGGTACCCCGGGCCGGACGCGATGTACGAGTATGACTTGTTCGCGGTGATCAACCACGAGGGGCAGATGGACAATGGGCATTATACCAACTTTGCGCGATTTCGGGACGAGGTGGGTACCTGGTGTGATGTGGTGCGGTGCGCAGTAGCTGATGTGCGTCCGTAGTGGTATCGGTTCGACGACGATAGGTGAGTGGACGCTGAGGTGACGGGAAAAGGAATGACTGACGATGACATGGCAGGGTGACGCTGTCCAACCTGGGTGCGTGCCTCAACTCGAATGCGTACATGTGCTTCTACGTCAAGCGCCACCTCGACTACAAGCCGATCATGAAACCTACATACCGGGTGGCGCGCGAGAACGACATCGTGCGCGAGCAGGAACAAGAGCGACTCAAGGAGATGGCACGGATGAAGGAAGTGGACGATGCACTCATGGCGACCATCGCCGGGGACTGAGAGGAGGGATTTACATTCATAAAGCAGAAACCCGAATATACATTCGCCCTGTTATCTAATAGCCGGTCTGTGTACTTTAGGGGAAGTTCCGATGCGTACGCGTCTTCCCGAGTTGTACGTATACGTGAAAAGCGAGACCAGGACCAGGCCAAACAGAGGTGAAAAGCGAGAAAAGCGGAAAGCGTGAGTTGACCGAGGAAAAGAAAATATGGAAAAAGGCGAGTTCTGTATGTATGTATTCCAAACGGGGTCCGCATTGCATCATTAACGAGCTGCATATCGTGTGGAGGGGGTGGAAGTGGTTTAGGGGATAATGTCGTAGAGTTCACCATCCCGTATTCGGATTTCTACTACCTCGACCTCATAATCCGTCATAGACGACGTGGTGGAAGACCAGGAGTTGGAGACGAAGCCTCTAGAACCGGGAGGGGAGGTGGATGCGACATCTGTAGGGGAAACGCTATCAAAAATAAACTCAAGTCGGCATGGGGGAAAGGGACTGACAACGATCCTTGATGTAAGGCGGGACAAAGAGGTCCTGTGACCGTTTAGCGTCAACATCAGAGGCTACCGAAAAAGCGGACACGAACCTGATTCCACACGAAGCCCTGGCTCTTCTGGATGGTCAAGATGGGGCGCAGCGTGTGCGTTGGGCGACGGTCACGCTTGCGATGGCGCCGCTTGACCACGTCGGGCTCCGGATCAACCGCCCGCTGTTTCCCTTTGATGTCTTTTCTGAACTGGGCGGGGTTTTTCTCGTCACTGGACGTAGAGGACTGCGACTGGGCGTTGCGATCGGCTTCATCGATCTCCATGTTCTGGATGTGGGTGTCGTCTTGTGCGTCAGGCGTGGGTGCGGGTGCGGCGTGGTCGAGGGTGGGCTCGCGAGGGTGATAGTCCTCTGCGTCCTCCGAGCACGAGTCATCCTCGGACTGACTGTCTGAGTAGTCCTCGTCCTCGTCGTCCTCGTCGTCGTAGGGAATCTGCTCGTAGCAGGCCCACGTTGGCGGCGAGGCAGCACGCCCAATGTTGCGTCGTCTAAAGTAGGACGAGTAGGGCGAATTTGGGGTCGATATAGTTGCTGGGCTGCTCATGTGGGGAAGGGAAAGGACTGAGTTTGCTGAGCGTCCGACAAGTTGCGGTGTGAGCGACGACTGGCCGTGATCATTTGTGAAGAGTCAAGGCCACACTTGCCTTTTTCGGTTGGTCCTCTCTTGATGGCCAACTCAAAGTATGCTCATGTCCGCAACTTTGAGCTCCCTGACCCGCTGCTCCCGGGCTGTTTTTTGGTCTGTCGGATAGACGGACACTCGTTTCATCGGTGTGTAGACACCCGGCGTGGAGCGCGACGTCTCACCGCGCAATACAGCTTTTCAGAGGCACATGCGTTCGCGAAACCAAACGACGAACGCGCACTGCAGCTCATGGACCATGCTGCCAAGGACCTCATGGCAGAATTCAAAGACGTCGTGCTCGCCTTTGGCGAATCCGACGAGTTCAGGCAAGCACGCGCTCACATCCAACGCCCTATCTATTCACCTCATCCAGCTTCCTCCTCCGCAAGTCCACCAACTTGTACAATCGTCGCCACGCAAAAATACTGTCCACGTTCACGTCCTACTTTACCTCGTGCTACGTCTTCCACTGGCCCCGATATTTCCCGGACACGCCGCTCCGCTACCCACCCTCGTTTGATGGTCGGATCATCCTCTATCCTGACGAGCGTGCGATCCGAGACTACTTTGCCTGGAGACAAGCCGATAGTACGCACTCCCCTCCTTCGCCTCGCCGGTGCTGAGCGGCGCTGCACGTCAGCATCGCAGCGCATATAAATAACCTCTACAACACCGTCTTCTGGGTGCTCATCCAGCAGGGTGGGATGACCACCACCGAGGCGCACGCTGCTCTGAGGGTGACGTCTGCGCGCATGATGTAGGATCTGGACTGATCGGACTCCAGGGCACCGTCTCTGCGCAAAAGCATGAGATGCTATTTCAGCGATTCAAGATCAACTACAACGATATCGCTGCACGGTTCCGAAAAGGCAGCGTAGTGGTCTGCGAGAAGGTGAGATCATACGAGCCGCGCCCCCTCGCGCTACAGTGATGCACGTTTACACAAGATCGGCGAATCCGGGGGCTCGCCGGGCCCCGGCGGTCGACGCCAACCCATCACCGAGCCCATCGTGGTGCCGGAAGGGGAGATGGCCCGGATCTCGCCGAAGGCAATTAAACGCGAAAAGCCGAAGACGACGATAGAAGTGTTGCACTGTGATATAATTGGCGACGAATTCTGGGAGGCGCGACCACACTTGCTTTCTCTCTAACATTTTACCTATATCGGAACATAACCACCAGCAGATTTACAGTGAACACAATATTAACATGATAGTGCGATCCAAACATGTGATGAAGTGGCGGTATGGGCGTTCGGACGCCTGACACACCTGGTCATTGCCCAGGAAGTATAATCTGATCATCGTGGCTAGATGGGCGGAACGCGAGAGAAGGGAACTCTCGACGGAGTGACTCGTAACAATTATGAGACAGGACATACAGGTGATCCAATGAAGTTGATTCTAATGTTGGAAACTGGTCATATGGCGCTCCGTCGATCCGATGCGGGAAACCGTGGAAGCAATTACCACTGCCAGATCGGCGGGATCATTAGGATCACCGATGATCAGGAGGATGAAATAGCATCAAGCAGCGTCTAATTCAGCTACCCTCTTTAATGCCTTCTCGACGATGACTTCAGGGAACTCATACTGGATCCAATGTCCCGCGCCCGGAACCACGACAGCTCTAACGTGGGGGTACGGAGCAAAATCCTCGACCCCGGCAATTTTATCGATCGCAGGATCCGCAAGCAGGACAGTCACCTTCCACTTCTCTGGCACGGCATTCAAGTAGTCGAAAAAGTACCACGGCCGATTTAGCTGTCGGAATTATCCCGACCCAAGTCAGCGCACGTCGATCGGGCGTGGATGCCCTTGTGGTCACTTACACCGAAGATACCATGTATCGCGTCGAGGGAACACAGACGCGTTCCGAGTTCCCTGTAGAGGCAATCTTCGCGCGTCCACAGAGGATTCTCAGCCTTGTACTCCTCTGCTGGCTTAATATGGATGCACGAATCGGCGAACATACGGTTCAGGAACTCGAGCTTCTCCACCGACTGATTCATGGGAGGATCTACGAGCAGGACCGCTATCGGATGGGACGGGGGGAGATGCGAAAAGAGGTTCAGGACCGTGTTCGCACCCACGGAGTGACCGATGACCAAGGAGTAGTGCCTCGCTTCGAGGTATGGTCGAAGATCGTTCGCGATGGCGTCAAAGTGGTAGTCGGTCGTCACTCTGGATGCGTGCCCGACGAGGTTGGGAGCGGTAACAAAGTAGCCTGATCAGATTGAGTGCCTCTGAGCACTACGGTTGCGATAATCCGATCGCGTCGTACCTTGTGCGGCCAGGATGGACGCTACGCGGTGCCACGTATGCGAGGATGACGTTAAGCCGTGGATTAAAAGTGCGTGTTTGGTGGCAGCTGGTGAACCCCACGTTGTAGCAGAGGGAGCGCTGGTCATGATAGTATTGGCGAGAGGAGGGGTCGTGCACCTCCGTTCCGGCACGGAACTCACACTGATATGTATATTAACTCGAGACCAGCCTCCCCAGGGTAGGGTGGACCCTGATAAATAATATCGTATTAAGCCATAATGACATCCTCCGTCGCTGCCGGATTCCGAAAATGGATTCATGGCAGTACGACGTGGGGTATACTTGCTGCGGTCCGGATGTTCTTGCAAACGAGGCGATGCGCTAGTTGCGAGCGCTGCATGACAGGCCCTCGCTGGGCTCTGGTATGTCTCGGGACAGAGAGACAGAAAATTACGACCAGATCAAATATATTGAACACTCACCGGGCATGCAAATATCCCGGGACGCGGAACCGCCGGATAGGCGGCCGGCGCTGAATTCCTGACCGTCAACGCATGTCCTCTCCCGCGACGTCGGAGGGCTACGTCTAACCCGCACATATACGCGCGAACTCCTGACGAATTCTGCTTATTGTCACCTTCGTCCCGGCTATGGCAACAAGATCGTTTGACTTCATTTAGTCGATGAGCTGTCCGTACTGCAACAGAACTGTCATAGCATCAAGATTCAAATTCTCGTGCGTTACCTGGCCAGGCTGCTCATTCATAGAGACATAACTGATAGAACATGAGCGCATTATGACCACCCTGCAGCATCGATCGTAAGGATTCAAGGTACAGTGCCAACGTGTGATGAAGCAGAACCTTCCCATAGCTACGTCTGATCTCGAAGAAACCAATTCGACCACCATGAGACTCCGAGTCGCGACGCGTTTTATATTTAAGAAATTCTGCTAAACCCGTCGTGACTCGGACGTGCAGAGCTGTTGACAATTCAATGAAGTTGGTTCTGAGTACCATGCTGAGGTTGGGAAACTGATGGGCGTCCCACCGGCTCCGATGCGGGAAACCGTGGAACCACTACTTTTACATCGCGCCACACCGACAGTATACTATGTCTGGAGTGATGACCTTGTAAATGTAAACAAGGTGATTTAGAATCACTGATGATCAAGAAGATGAGATTGCATCAAGCAGCATCTAATTCGGCCACCCTCTTTAATGCCTCCTCGACGATAACTTCAGGGGAATCGTACTGGATCCAATGTTCCGCGCCCGGAACCACGACAATTTTAACGTGAGGGTACGGAGCGAAATCCTCGACCCCGGCGATCTTACTGATCGCAGGATCCGCAAGCAAGACCGTCACTTTCCACTTCCCCTGGACGGAATTCAGGTAATCAAAAAAGTACCACGGTCGATTTAGCTTGTCGGAATTATCCCGATCCAAGTTAGTGCGAGTAGATCGTGAATGCTCGTGTGGTCACTCACACCGAAGATACCGTGGATGGCATCGATGGAGCACATGTTCCGAGTTCCCTGTAGAGGCAATCTTCGCGCGTCCACAGGGGGTTCTCCGCCTTGTACTCATCCGCTGGCTTAATGTGGATGCACGACTCGGTGAACGTGCGGTCCAGGAACTCGAGTTTCTCCACCGATAGATTCATGGGGGGCTCGACGAGGAGGATCGCTGTCGGATGGGACGGAGGAAGATGCGAAAAGAGGTTTAGGACCGTGTTTGCACCCACGGAGTGACCAATGACTAGGGAGTAGTGCCTCGCTTCGATGTATGAGCAGAGATCATGCGCGATGGTGTCAAAGTGTCGGTCGTCACTCTGGACGCGTGCCCGACGAGGTTTGGAGCGGTAACAAAGTAGCCTGATCAGATTGAGCACCGTCTGAGCACTACGGTTGCGATAATCCGATCGCGTCGTACCTTGTGCGGCCAGGGCGGACGCTACGCGGTGCCATGTATGTGAGGATGACGTTAGGCCATGAATCAAAAGTGTGTTTGGTGGCAGCTGGTGAACCCCACGTTGTAGCAGAGGGAGCGCTTGTCATGATAGTATTGGCGAGAGGGGTGGGCCATGCACCGATTTCGGCACAGCACTGGTATTGATGCCTATGTACAATGAATAACTCGTGGCCGACCCTAAAAGACAATCGTATTAGGCTGCGATAACACCCCCTGCTAGAACCTGCACGCAATGAAACACCTACCGCTGTGTGACAGATGCTCGGGAATTAAAACTGAATGGGCTGTGCGTGTTGAAGATTGGATTCCTTGACGAATTCTAAGCGCTATTTTTCAAATTACATAATGAACATCTCAACCAACATTGATTCTCACCGCAGTCACTGTGAAACGCCGTCAAGGGGTCCATCGTGATGATCGTTCAGAATTCTCCCATCGTGGTGACCCCCGATTTTATGACATGTAAGGCCGAGGATCAAGCCTACCAATGCACCTGCATTGAGCGATGACAACATGTGCGTTATCAAGCTTATACTACACATCAATGACGAGGGTTGTGATTAGGCGAAAGAAAGGAATCACAAAGCCACAAGTGCCTTTTCCTACTCGTCCAAAATTTGGTTACTATACTCCAATGCACTGTGCATCTCTTGCTATGATTCCGTGTTTGGTGGTTTGGCTGTTACCCCATATCCGACCCCCATACACTTTCCCATTTGGACATGAAAACGACATTCCTATCATTTCGCATCAGGTGATCCTAGCCAATATCCAACACCCCTTAAACTTCTGTGACATTGAGCGGCCATGCCTTATCAAACCACTATCCCCACTGCATCGGTGGTTTTGCAATTGGTGATCAAGTCATGTTATATAGTCCATCACCTAGAACTTTCTATCTCCGGAAGCTGCCAAGGTAAAGTTTGTTGTTCGGACTTGAATGGGGACTCGGACCAAAAAGGTCATGACACCTGCAGTGGACCGGCTGTCCGGGCAGTTACTCCTGCAAGTCGCAAACGGGTTAGTGTGTCATCTAGACACTTAAGGAACAACCCACTTCAGATCGCTTTTTACACAGGCTTATGGGGTAATCTTAACATTGAATGGAGCCAAACATTCCGCCCAGGTTATAAAAAGCCTTGACCAACGCTGTTCTTCACACTTGACATTTTGCTCACATCCCAACCTCTCATGTCTTCCTGTTCCATCTGTGCTTTCTGCAGGTTATATCCCACTCAGAGGATTGATCTAGAGCAACAACACCATTTCTCTTCTAACCTCACAAGAGAACTAGACGACCTGCACAGATCCTCATTCAACTCGGTGTGTATTTTACATTTGCTGTGCTCAGCTGTGGCTAAGTTGTGCCTTGATTGTAAAGCTCTTGACACTCCTTGCGTGAGCCTTTTGAGACCGTGTACGGGTCATGCTGACATTGTCTCTGCGTAGCATCATCACTATTTCGGGATCTAAAGTTTTACTGCCAGCAGTGTCAGCACTCCTCATTTACATGATCAGTCTTCGCCTCGCTGTCAATGCATGCTTCCTCGAGGTAGGTACTCTTTCCGAATGGACCCCACTATTTGTCATCCCAGGCTCCACATAGAATTATCCTGTTCTGTTGAGATTTCTCCACATCGTGCCCCTCCTTGGTACATTCTGCATGGCTGGCATCGAGCTTTTCTTCGACATGCAGCCACCTGCACTTGCAGTCATTGCTCTTTTGTTGAGTGTCGTGCCACTCATTATTACTATCTTTCATCATGGAAGGTGGTGTGCAGAATCAGCTGTGGTGGTATTGCCCGTGAGGACGCAGGAACCGCCAGTTGCCATGCCAAGTTCTGGTCATGTCGAAACAAACTAGCTTGTCAGTGTGAGAGCCTGATAAATGCGAGGTATGTTAATGCACCAAACAACCTCCCGATAGGACAACAACAACATTTCCAAGTGTTCGATTCACATAGTTGACGAGTTCCGTTCGGTTTTCGGAAGACTCGAAAATTATGTACAATACCTTTTTCTTCAGTACAATGAATTTGTGAAATGTAGACTACCTTATGTTTGCACTCGTAGTATGCAGTCCGAGTCGATATTCCAATTGGAACTATATGCATTTGATGTGCTTTATCCCGTTCAGCTCAAGCACAAACTAATTAATAGGTAATCGTAATCATATGGTCGAGGTCAGTACCATGCATCCGAAAGCGGACGAACAGGCGGGTGGGGGAGAAGCTCCGACCTTGACAAATAGACTGGGTAATATTGCTTCGTGCGGCTATGGTGCGAAGCGTCTCCAAAAGTCATGTTCCCATCACCCGCCGGGGACGTGTGTCGCAGAAAAACCCCGTTCGAAAGCGATATCACTGGGCGTGCAACTTGGAGTCAAGTGACACAGCTCCTTGGCACCCAAGTAACACAAATATTCTCGCATTCGAGGGTAGTTTTCTCCTACACGATGGGGCCCATGACTGTCATCGGAGAGCGCAGGGTGACTACCCAGCTCAAGGATCAACATTTCAACTACGGGCACTCATATGGACATGGGGAAAAAAAAAGAGGCGATCTTAGCGCCACGCACAGCAGCGACATCCTCTCCGGGGTACGAGATCTCCCATCCTTTCCTCAAGGCAACCGCGTTGACTTCGAATAAAGCGCCGTACTGAATGGCGTATTTACTGAATGTTTCGTTTTAATTTGTCCCATGCGCTCGGAAATTCGGAAAAACGCAATTCTGGGTTATAGAGTCGGCACAAGTCCAGGTGACAGTTAATTTCCAGGCGAAATCTGCCATTGACAGCCTGAACAAGCTGAACTCGCAACAAGTAACGCACAAAGGATGCTACACGGTGCTATTCTCTGTCGGCACCACATATCTTTCAATCCGAGTGGTAGGCTAGAAGGTAATCAATTAGCTTTTTGTTGCACTCGAAGACTCTTCTGTTTACTGGCAAGCACCGACGTTCGGCAAATTCCATATTCAAATACTACCAGATTAATTTTGCAACGCAGCGATTCTCAGCTTCGAGTGTACTAGCTGATGAAATCATTAACTCACCCATCGGTACCTACAGATCATTTCCGCCCCCCCCCAAATGTTTGCACCAAGTCGGGAGGTAATCACGAAGATGTTTCTGCTCGGATAAACCCCGTCGTGGTGTCCTCAGACATCCTGTCCTACATGACCCGCTGCGCTGACGTTTCGGGCATTGCAGTGCATAGCCGAGGCGGCTGCATCCAAAAGGAATCTGCGGGAACCCCATAACGAGTAATTTTTGGAGTACATTCCGACGCAATCCTGTTACATTTCTTCATTGGGTAAGTGGAAGCCCACCAGCAACATCGCCACCAAAAGTTACCCAGATTGGTATCTTTTTAAAGTCCCCACGGCACGAGCCCTGTGCTTGAGGGAGCTGACATACGCATTTCTCACAAGGGTCCATATTCTGGGGCAATCAAGGCAATCAGCCCGTACAGCATCTTCGAACTTTTAGCCTTCTTGGGTAATTTTGAGGAATGACAAACAGCCGCATGTCACGGGTACCAGACAGCATAAAAGGCGGGGCCGCTAGGCGAGAGAAAGTAAGGGAAATACCCCAGCTGGTCCCCAAAGCTTCCTCTACTTGTATGTTTAACCCTTTCTTCCTGCCGTCGGTCTCTCCCGTCATAACACTAGTGCCACGTCGTTCTGGTACGGCTCCTTTTCGGAGGTTACCGGTTCATTCTTATCTCACTTTTTTTTTATCTTATCACCGACACGTGCGTTGCTTTCTCGACCTATCACGGGACCAATTCTGCGACACATCGCGTATGGATTCGACGTCACGGCCCAACTCGTGTTGTTCGCGTATTTGTCCCTGTGGGTCCACTGATTATTTTTCAAACAATGAAACCACAAAGTTATCATGACTGGTACCTCGCAGACGCACTGGATATCTGGGTTATCAGCTTCCCTAGAAAACTCTCTCACACCGCAACCTGGTAACTCATTTAGCACTCGTAACGCGTCGGACAGCCACGCCGACATCGCCGCCCATCCCGGTTCCACCACCGCCGGGAGAAGCGCCGAACAGCCAGGGATCCTGAGTGTGGCCCAATTCAGCTCTGCCGATTCCCACCGAACCAACATCCCTGATCACGTTCTGGACAATCAAGAGCAATTTGATGATGCACCATATGTGCCACCGAGGGTTGGACAGGCGGAGCCACAGGCCTACTCCGCACTGGATCCACGTGTAGGCAATGTTTATGATGACATCCAACATGTAAGTCTTTTTTTATTTTGTTACTTTTTTGGAATTCACTTCGAACTACACGCCATTCCGTCTCTTTCCAGCAATATGGGCCGTACGCCGGTGGCACTAGTCCTTCGGAATCGCACCACAGCGTCGAAAGCGGCTGGAGCCACTCCTCATCGTCTTCCGCCTCTAGTCAGCGACTTTCGCATGACTATCTTGTAGAGCCTGTGTTTTCCCAGGCCCCTCCACCACATTATCCACGACACTACCCGGCTTATCATGGACAACATCGCATTGGTCCGGGCCACCTCCGATATGGCGAGCAGCCTTCGAACACCGGTGGAACCTATTACCGCACCCCTCATGAAGGTTACGCAATAGATAGCCTACTTTCATCTGAAATTTTTGAAGATGCTAACAGACCATCGCAACCCGATTACCCCGCATCTTCATCACAAGGTTCTTCCTCGTCGAATCAGCCACCGGGTGTTTCTACGTTCTCCGTGTCACCAACCCCCGCCGCCGAGAGCGGTCGCTCAGTGTTTCCTGATGCGGGTCCTCAACTACGTCAACAGCTCGGGATTGGAGCACACGACCGTGTCGACCTTTATGCATTGCCTGACCCTCCACCTGGAGAAAAACCATCAACCCCGTTACCGATGCTTGTGAAACTGGCCATCTACGGCAGCCACAGTAAACAATTAACGCTACAGGAAATATATACAGAGCTCGAGAACCGATTTGAATGGTTTCGGGAGCACAAGAACGATAAAGCTTGGAAGGTATTCTCTTTGTTCTGAGCGGCGTCTTTCTCCCGGAGGGTTAACGATGGAGTCGCGCAGAATTCGATCCGACACAATTTGTCGTTGAACAAAGTGTTCAAACACGTTTCCCGCCCAATCACAGAACCCGGAAAGGGAAGTTACTGGCAACTGGATATGTCTGCGGGAGAGGGATACAAGCGTCTGAGGAAGCGTCGACCTAAGAATAGAATGCTCGCCTCAGAGGAAGAGGACGAAGAGACGCCGGAGGTGGGACATTTGAGTCCCTTGGATTCTCACCATGCCGGGTTCAGCCGATCGTCTGCCACGCCTGCTGAAGACGGCCAACTTGATCCCGAACTCCGAAGCGAAGGCCACATCGTCGGAGAGGGCCGCTCTCGTTCGACGACTCGACGAACGGGTGGTGGGAGTCCGTACTACCCTTCACAGTCCCCGCGATACCAACAAGGTCCGCTTCCCGTCGTTGCAGCACAAGACGCAGGTATCCCTGGACAGCCTGTCGTTCAATTCGGTCAACCGTCACTCGGTCCGAGTTCCTTCCTTACTCACCCGCAGATTCGACCGATGCCGGCTGCCTCCTCTTCGTTCGTCACCATGTCAGCCACCCCAATAGCGATCGCGCAACCTACGTCGACGGTCGCTTGTCCACAAATTCAACACGTGGGTTCTTATGACCGGTCCGCCCCGATCCCTTCGCTCCCCCCACGAGCGGGTATCGAGTATGTGGTGGGACCGGGGGGGCTTCCGGCCGCCCGGCGCGTGGATACATACCCCGAATTTCAAGGGCAATCCCAGGGCGATACGGCGTATTCATCCCCTGAATCTTCTTCATCGGGGTCATCCCGGACGTGGAATGACGCCCGATCGAGGAGCTGATGCAAAACGATCCGTAATGCAGGTACGCCCCTTCCTAACAAGGTGGGCATCTCACCAGCCGCATCTGAACACCCATCAGAGTCATTGATCATTGTGATCCGCAGGGACTGACGTACGAGCACTGTTTAGGGTGACTTTGATCGGTGTGGCACCCGAGTCCGGACGGTACATCTTCCATGGATCACTTGACGTGCTACGTGGAATGTGTGCCTTTCTCTTTCTCTTTCCTGTTTTCGTGATTTCCTGCGTTGCTATCTTGTTCTGTTTTCCACCCGTCCTCGCATCTTAGTATCTATATCGCTTTCCTCGTCTGTTTTCCTCGACTTCTGCATATGCTTCTCATACTGTCGTTTTCCCGTGTTGCTCATGCTACCCGTTGCATCGTTTCTGTCGCGTGTTTTCCCCTTGTGCTTTCTTTCCTAGATAAGTTCTCCTCGGGTTCGGCAAGGTCTATAATCCGAGTCGTAGAGGTAATTCCGGTCGTAGACGATCTGTCGTCCTCGCTGGGTCATTTGTTTGGATCTTGGGGCGATACCCGCAATGTATACCTAACGCAACTCACTGATTTGGAATCTACTTTGATTAATCTCGTGAACGCATCATGCATCATCTTGAACATCGCAGACGGTCCCGAGTGAATGTCAAGTGCCACATGTCCAATCTCGATGTACTCTAACCCAGGGGAACAAATGAAAATAACAATAAAAGCGAACACAATGCCTCCATCTACACAGACCCGTCGTTCCGTTGTCGCTTTATTGCGGCTTCCATGTCCCAGGACCAAAGCCCCGCGCCGTCCCCAGCGCCTCATCCACGACCTTCATCATAGCCAACACCTTCTCGTCCTCCCACTTCCTACCCACGATCTGTACGCCCACCGGGATACCCGCCATCGCAACCGGGTCGTACGCCGCCTTCGGACCCGTGTACATTTGCTTCTCGAGAATCGTGGACGTGCCCATGGCGCCGAGGACAAAGTCAGCCGGGAGCGCATCCTGCTTGGAGTCGACGCGGGTCACGGGGACGACGCCCACGGGCGAGTCGATGACGTTGTAAAGGACCGTACACGCCGCGAGGGGAGAAAGCATCGCGCAGCCGCTGGATGATGGGAAACGTGTGCGTGAGTCGTCAATGTTCAGCCCGCACACACGTGGGACGATGAATGTCAATGGGTTCTTACCCGTGGGGGATGGTTGGCAGCGACTGGACCGGCGCGATGATGGCGTCAAAGTTGTGCTTGTCCCAAACCTGTTAGGAGAGGATCACCACGATAAGCTTGCGAGACACCGTTCGTGCTCACCTCTTTGTACCATGCCTTGATGACCTTGTTGCGGCGATCGGTATATTCTACGAATTCAGAAACAGGTTTTGTACGCGCTTGCGAAAAGAGCTCGTGAAAGACTTTATCCGCGTAGAATGTGGCGGCTGCCCAACCGACCAGGTAGCGAACGAAACCTTCGTGGGTAGATGACGGTGAGTTCTGCCATCGGGGGGCTAATCAATAATCATTACTGACTTGGAAGCTTTGGGCCTAAAGTTGAGAGGAACAAGCTTGATTCCTACGAGGTGCATTTAGAAGGGGGAATCAGACTGTAACTAATAGACACCTCGCACTTTGGGGTCAGACTCGACTGTCGAGAGCATTCTCCTGTAGCCGTCAGCAGTAGTAAGTCCAACGAAAGTGCTCATCGCCTCCTTGCCTGCCCGACCGAGATCGTGAGACAGACCCAGGACACGAAGCATTACAGACATACTTAATAAAGGCGAGAACTCGACGCACTCGTGGCCTTGCGACCTCAAGGCGTTTACCGTCTCCTGAACAGCTCGCACGTTCGCAGGGGATGATTGCACCATTGTATCTTTTGGGCCACAGTGAAGCAAAAGGCATAGTGACAAGTGAGAATCGACGTACCTTGGAAATAATAACCGAATTTGAGCTTGCCGGGAAGTTCAACAGGGCGGAACGGTATCGGAACATTTTGGTGGGCGCCATCTTGTTCGCCGAATACAATACGGCAAAATAGCTCGCAGTCCTTGGCCGACCTATCATCTTGGTGAATAACACTGATCGGGTTCAATAAGATGGACTCGTACCTTCCCATCGGTCCATACGATACCCGAATGGCCTCGTAACCGGGATTGCAGCCTTAGCAGGTGTCAGTCGTGGCTCGTTCACCAAGCAATCTCCGCCCGTACCTTTTGCACCGTCATTGCTCACTCGATCAGATGAGGGCTTGAAAGCGTAGACGCCACAGTATGAAGTGGGAATACGCAGACTACCTCCGATATCCGAGCCAACGCCGAGTGCGGATCCATCCATCGCCAACAGGGCAGCCTCTGCATACATGCGCGCCAATCAGTTACCTCGTCACGCTATAGGTGAGCACGAAAAGCGAACCTCCACCAGAACTACCCCCACACGTGTATTTGTCACCCCAGGGGTTGGTAGTCCGGCCCCAAAGTGCATTGGAGCATTCGAACGCGAACATGGTCTGAGGCACGTTGGTTTTGACAATAATGATGGCTCCCGCTTTTCTGCATTGAGCGACGAGCTTATAGGGCACGAGCGTAAAGGGAAGACATCAGAGCCAATAGCTGACTCACGAATGCGTCCCTGGTAGATGGCTTATTGGCCCAATGCGTAAAACCGATGGTTGTGTCATAACCTGTGATCTCATCTGCGCATACACTTAGTAAATGATCGAGCGGAGTAAAGACGCGTACATTGGTCTTTAAAACTCATTGGGACGCCATGGAGAGGACCCCGCAACTTGCCCGTGCGGGAAAATTCATCATCCAGCTCTTTCGCCTGCTTCTTTGCGTCTTCAAAGAGAACTGGAAATGACGAAACGGGTGTCAGCACCCGAATTAGATTACTTCGCTCTCGACTGACCTTCGGTGATGCAATTCGTCTTCGCTTGCGCGACGACCGCGCGAGCCATGTATGCGTCGAGAACTTGTGACGCCGTCCATCGACCAGCGGTGATGTGTTCGACGATCTCCGTGGCTGAGAAACAAAGGCCAGGTTACAGACTGCATAAAACGACAGAATATGCTATTTCTACCTGTTGCGTGGAGGAAGGGGTCATGGGTACTGCGGTCATACGGAGACGCCAAGGCGAGGGCCTTCTCCCTCACCATATGCTTCGACGAAATATTCGCTTGGCGCTGCGCGCTTCCAGAATTCCCCATGACGACAACGAGGAAAGCAGGTGAGGCAGAGAAAAATAAACCAAATCGAGGCGACAGAACACGTCTAGCGCGCTAGCGCACCGCCTCTATCTTTGGCACGTGGCACGTTTCAAGTTCGTACACATTGTCAAAGCCACCAAACAATCTCTGCGGCTCGTGTCTTTCGTGCAAGGGTACTCGAGCGCTGACAACTAATACAGAAAACGATCAAAGTTCAACTACAGATCTACTCGTTTGGATGAGAAAGGCATCAAAGTGCCGCACTGACGTTCAGCTTACCCTGTTCACCTTGCCCACCTCGCCCAGATGGCGCGAAATTATGTCCCCCAGTGCTGGAAATGCTGAAGGCGATCGAAGACCCCATACCACCACATTAACTGTTGGCAGTTCGGGTCGCATGGTGGTAACATCGGGCCCTCCGACCAGTAGTTCGGTCCGTGGTACGTCGGTTGAGTTGCTGCAGCAACTTTCAAAGAGATACCAAAACCGTTGTTCCTGAGCACCAGGTCCTTGTGTAGGAAATTTAATAAGTCTTGTGAGTTATACATACTTATAAAGATCAACGCACCCTAGAACGTAGAGGAAAGGATACGTATCGACGATTTGCCTCATCCGCAGGATCGCGGCACACATGTTCAACATTACGTCTACGATTTGACGAAGACACGCCCACATCCATTTTCGCGCCATTCACAAAGTAACCCGCGCACGAAGCACAACGAGCCATGTCGACGACGTCTTCCGATGCGACCCAACCAACCTTGTTCGGCGACGAGTCCATCCCAGCAACAGATGCAACCTTGGATATTTCTCTTCTAGGCTATTTCCCTCGTTGTCGCCACGTATGGTGATTGTCGAACACGCCACTGCGGTCGGACGACGGCATCGTAAGTTCTTGGTACGTACTACATGGCTCGCACAGGTATCTCAAGGGGAGACGAACTGGATTACCGAAGGTCGGTTGGCGGACGATTATACAACGGATTTCGGTGATGAAAGGGAGGCTTCAGAAGAAACAGAGAACAAGGAATCAAAGGGAAAGACGCCTTTATTTGTACATATCATTGGGGAAGAAAGCCACATACGAGGGATGGTGACAACGGTTTCTCCACTATTCCGGCGTAACAGGTACCAACTTCAAGCCCATTAAGTATCCCTTGCCCTCTCCAAACTTGTTGATGGCTTCCCGGATCTCCTCTATCCCCA
>JBBPLN010000263.1:0-28462 GCA_038089815.1 Sutorius eximius | reverse complement strand
CCCTCCGACTCTCGACCACATATCGCTGCTTGTCCGTTCCCTTTCGCCCTCGCCCTCGCCCTCGCCCTCGCCCACTCTACCCTCCTCCGACATCCGCACAATCATCCCCACGTCCCGCGCCTGCGTATGCACATTGCAGCTCACGTACACCACCACCCCCGCACCAAACCGCACGAGCTGCTCGACGAAGCGGGCATCGCATCCCCTCCGTGGTGGATCCACGATGACTGCCGTGCGTGCATGCGGGAGGTGTCGGACGTGGGCAAAAATATCTACCGCGTCGCCTGTGAGAAATGTACACGTCGATGACGGGAGGGTATTGAGCGACAGGGAGGCGCGCGCCGAGGCAATGGACGCTGCGGAGAGCTCGATGCCGGTCGTGCTGTCGAAGTGGGGCGAGAGGAGGAGCGAAAAGAGGCCGCTGCCACAGTACGCGTCGACGAGATGCGTCGGGCGGGGCGGGGCACCTTCTGCGTCCACGGAGGCGGGAAAGATGGCGTCCCGCACGTAGTCGGTGAGCGGGACGAGAATGGAATTGTTGTTTTGGAAAAAGGCGTGCCCTGGGAACTCAAAGAACGTATTGCCCACACGCTCGCGCACGGTTGCTTTGTGGTCCGTGATGCAAATGTGTTCTGCGGGGTCGTCCGGTGCGGGGTCGATGGGGAGCGAGGGGTCGAGTGAGTCGCGGAGAAGGAGGGAAACGCCCTTTTTGTACGACCAAATGTTTCTGCAGGGGTTATATAGGTGTCCAGGGGGCGGCGAGGGACTTACTGAATGATGTTTTCGCGGATGGGGCCGAGGGCCTGGTTGAGCACTGGCGTCGCGATGGGGCATTCCTGAGCGGAGGTGAGCGTGGAAGATAGGCAAGTGAGACGACGGACCTCGATATCGATAACCGACTTTTTTCCGATTTCGTTGAAACCGATCTTGAGCCAGTCGGGTTTGTCGCTGGTGGACGGATCGGCGCGTGCTTTTTTCGGAGGGGCCTCGAAGTGGGGGGTTATTTTCGTGCGGTAGTGGTATTGTTTTGGGGAACCGATGGTAGAGTGGACGGTCGGTATCACCGAGGCAGGTAGGTCTGGAGACGTGTTGAGCAGAGGACGGGGCGAGAGGACATGCCTTGCCTGAGAAATTCTGGTATGCTTTTACGACCACGTCACGTTTGATCTCGAGTTGCTTTTCATACGAAAGCATCTGGGCGGCGATGAGCGCACGATCGGCTGATTCGGATGCGACGACCTACTTGATACTGGCACCCCGAGCACCGGCCAAAGTACCTACACCGCACCCTGCTGTCATCTCTCAGGTCAAGGTTGGGCGCAACGACAGAGACGAGGTCTGCAAACGAGTGCATGCGCGCGCTGCGGTACACCCGCACGCGGATGTGCTCGCCAGGGAGGGCAAACGGTGCGACGACCACCCACGGCTCGCGCGGTGGTGGGGCTAGGGCTAGGGCGTCTCCGTGCGACGAGAGGCGATCGACAACGACATCAATCTCCTCGCGGAAGTGAAAGGGTGCGTCCCAGTCGCGGCCGTCCTGCTCCACACGATGAATGGTGTCGGGGCCGAGGAGCGCGCGTACGTCGTGCCAGAGTACGTCGTCGTGCGAGTAGGGCTCGATGGTTGGGCGGCGACGGGATTTGTCGATGCGGGAGCGCTTTTCTCTGGGTGCGGGTGGGTCGGGGGATGGGCGAGGTCGCGAAGTCATGATCGGACGAGTATAACGACGGAAGAAGGACCACATGTGCAACTTGGGCGTTACATAACATACAAATGTTCTTTTAGGACACCTACATTGCATGTCCATACAGTTATTGGCTAGCATCGAGCGCGTATGGTATGGCCAAATGCTCAAGATGGTGACAGGAGACATCGATCATTGAGCATCTGATTCTCGTGGGGATGTTCCCTCACACTTCTCCCACATTCAAAACATTCTGTGGTGTCCATCGGTCCCACATGGGTACACTAAGTACGTTCATCTCTTCGTGGGTGCAGGGAGGGGTGGGTTGATGTGCCAACCAGTTTCAGAGTTGCATTCACGAGCAGAATCACTTGTCACCAAATTCAGGCTCGTAGGTGAACCCGACCACCTCGACGAGGCGAGAGTGCTCGAACAGGCTAGCCCCATGGTCATTGGACCTCTCACGGCATTACAACACCCAGAACTGGGGGTCGGCAAGATTCTCTGGCACGGTTGCTTTCCCGGTCCTCAGCTTAACTTGGTAAATTCAGAAAGAATCAGCCCACGTTTTGGTAGTCATAGGCTTGAACGTCAGGCATGGATCCTTGTCCAAACGAGATTTCCGAGACATGTGATAGCGCGGATGTTCCACTCGAACGACAATTACATGCAGGCGGCAGCGAGACAACAGACCAAAGTATGAAATCACGCCATTTCTCAAGCTCAAGTATCAACCGACTTCATTCTTCATCAGCGGCCATCAATTCCTCCTCGCTCACCTCCAGTACCTCATCATCCACGTCACGAAATGCCTGTCAAGGGATTGGAAGATACTCTGTAGATCAACCAATGTCGTACTCGGTAGACAATATCGGATTTGTCCTGATCGGCCACACACCACCCAACTTGCAGGGGTGTCGAATTCGTCGAAAACGACAGCTGACTGGCCCGCTTTTGCGCAGCTGCTACGATCGGTCCCTCGGCCAGTTCGACAACCACTACACTCCAAGGAAGATTCTTAAAACGTGCAGGAAGCATGTTGCGTAGCCATCGCAAACCATTTATCGGTGAAGCGTGAGCCGCACCGATGGTTATTTGAAATGTGATAATTTTGTCCTCGAGTACGAGCACGCTGTCGATACCAGGGAAATTGGTGCGCGGGGGAACCCAATAAAATGGCGCATCCATGGTCTTTCCTCCGTCTTTGGTGGAAGGAGGAAGCCTAGTCGTTCCGCAAACCTTGGTACATGTTCACTCTTCGTCCATCTCTAGTGCGCCCAATGACATTGAATGACACGGCCTTGAGAAAAAAGACTATGGAACCACGACTCGAACATGCAGCCAGCAGCCGAGCGAGTCTCTGGGGCTTGACTCAGAATCTGATAAAACTGCAGCTGGATGTTGTTTTGCATCCCCTGAAGTCCCTCCGCTAGCATCGTGCGGAGCGTCGATGTCGGCACAAACGTGGATAAATTTTCGCGGTCGATGTCGCCCGTGTCGAGCTTCGCCGGCCGGACGACATAGAACTGCGATGGGCCATGTGGATAATCGAGGTTCATTCCGATCCTAGCGAGATCAGGGCACTGCGAGATGGCCAGTTCGGCTTCTCCACGAAAGAATCTTTCAGTTTCCGGGGTCGGTTCATCGATGCGTCGCATCAGCACCCTAGGGATGGGACCCCACTTCTCCGCGAAAGCGGTCACTTCATTGACATCTTTCCCTGACAAGATGCTCATCATCCTGTTAGGACACGTGGAAGCAAAGGAGTTCACTCACGCCAAATTCTTAATCTCGTCGTTGGTCCAGATGTCCATGATGAAACGCGTAGCACCAATTTCTTTGCTCCAACCCTTCCAGCGTGATTCCCTGGGTGAGGCGGTCTGAATGATCCGAACTCTCTTGGGGCTGGCGAGGAAGACACCGGGGGGTTCATAGATCTTCGCATTGGAGTCACAAAGCGCCCACACGAGGTCCTTGTGGAAGGGTTCACTCTCCTCGAGGGGGTAAATACTTACAGTGTCGTGAAAGAGCAGGTAAAATGGGCGACCATCCAGCATCGGCACCGCAACGCGCTGCTGCTGGCCAAGAAATTGGATGAGTGCATAAAGTAGGAAATATGTCTTGCCTGGTGCCACAACAAAGCGTTAAAGTCCAAGTCACGTTACATCGTCTGAAACATACCGATACCAGCATGTCCTGTAACATAAGCACCCCTTCGATATTCGTAGCTCTGCACGGCCTGCAACGCGGCACGGTACTCGTCTCTGATAAGGACCTTGTCGGTCCACAGATGAACTCCAGAAAGGAACTCTAAGGCAGAAAAGTATTCTCCGAGGTCGATGAACTCGACGCCCGAGGGAAGGGACTTTGTGAGAGCCTGGGGATGTCCCCAAACAGCTTTGGAGAATCGCTTCAGATCAACGAGCAGTTTTTTTTTCGTTTGGGCCTTTTATGAGGGAGGACATCTGGGAATTGTTGAATTTTCCGAACGTCCGGATTGACCGAATAGTATGGAAAGTCGGAGGCTTGGCTGGTTTGGGTCGAAGTTTGCCTGGGTCATTGAAGTTTGGGTGTCTAACCATTTGGGAATAAGCGGACTATCAACCCCTACCACTTCCTAGACGATCTGTCCGACGTCGAACTGATATTCCCTATAAATACCCTCCTCTCTCGTCCTGTATCCCCAGTTCTTGACCTGTTGAATCTAGGCTTATTCTAGTTCATTCAGTGCGAGACACTCTCCGTTTGACACCGTCACAGGGTGCTCGCAGGCCGACATGTCAAAAGGCGTGACTTGATCAAGCTCGACAAGTTGGGTGTGATGAAGGAACTCCTCATCAGCTTGCGGAAACTGTGGGATGAGGTTGTTTCTCCCATGGTTGTTTCCTGCGGACGGTATGTCCACTTGGATCGCGAATCTGGTGGTGCCACTGCCGAGTCCCCTCTCCTTCCCCTCCATGCTGCCGCTCCGTTCAGGAAGGCTCAACGGAAACTCGCTGATCTCTATGTCCCATCCTACACCCCTACCCTTGCTGCTCTCATTCGTTGTCGACGCCAAGACCTCTCGCATTCTGTAACCGAAGCGAAACACTTCATCGCGATAGGTCACCTCACAGCCATATTGGTCAGCGTGTCAATGGCCTCGCCACGTTCACACGTATCGAGAGTGCAGAATCCTGCATCGCCCGTGTAACCGAGGAACCTGGCAACAGCGACTGGGCGCACCTTGCGTGTCGTGGTATACCTAACCACCAGCAGTCGTTCGAGTCCGCGTTGGCTCTCCACGATGGGTGTTTCACCATCCACCAAATCGCCCAGTGCAATTTAGAGAATCCAGAGTTTGCTTATCTTTCTGCTTGTCACGCGACCGTCAGGGATGAAGTGATCCCGGATGAAGCGATCCACCTGGCGTCAGCGATGCTGTTCGCCAGGTTTCGTTCCGTGGTCGGGAAAATTGGGCAGTGGACGATGCCGAGGCGATACTGGCAAAATCACACCTACATTCTACGAGTGGACGAAGGACGAGTCGCCCGTGCAGCATTGGCGTTGAATAGGACGATGAAAAAACTGGTACCATCGAATCAACCCATTGTGTATACTATATTTGTGTACGCTTTTGATCCCCAGATCTGGCTTTACCATTGCTGCACCTGTGTTTGTGCCGTGTGTCGCTAGGACGAAACAAATCAACAGGCCCTGCTGTATCGTCTACTCTGCTATGGGCGGAAGTGTCACCTCGGCACACGATTCGATAGCCCTCTTCCACAACCCATTCATCTCTGTCATCGTAGCGCGATCTCCAACGATGATCATCCCCAACCTAGCTCGTGTCCACATCACGTTCAACCGCCTTGGATCGTCCACGAACCCAATATCGCGCGTCACGTTACAACGCACGGTCGAGAATATGACTACGTCGGCCTCCCGCCCTTGGAAGCTGTCGATCGTTGCACAGGTGACAGAGGATGGTAGACACGCCTTCAAAAGCGATATTTGTTTCGTGTAGGGTGAGAGGGCGGCGATGGTCAGTTTGGCTTCTCGGCCTTCGGGTTGTCGTCCGTCCTCTGCGTCTCGCCGAAGTGCTGCGTTGGATGGGGGTGAGGTCCGGAGGAGAGAGATGATGCGCGCGACAAGTTCGGCTTGACCTTCGTTGCCTTTGGAAGCGGATCCCGTCGTCTCTTCAGAGTTACACTGGACGAAGACGGTAGGCACCAGCCGTTGTTCTCTACCCACTTTTGGCCATGGAAATGCGGTGGCAGCCAATCGAACAAGAATGTGCGCGCTGTCCTGGATGTGAGATTGAAGCTGCCCGTCGTAAAACTCTCTTGACGGGAAATGAGCCAACTCGGACGGGAATCTGTATTGTACCTGATAGCAGGCCATGTCATTCCAGTCTAAGGCTGCTCAGTCGCACGGCTCACTCACGTTAAGCATGGTTTTTATAGTCCCCGGATGGGAATTTGATCTGTACAACCTCTCCAGAAGAGAAACATCGTACTCGAGGGCCTTTCCCATAGGCTTCACCGTCGGTCTCAATTGCACGCTGGGTAGGAATGTCTCGTCTCTCCTGGAAGGAATCGATCACGATCCTACTTACTGGTCTCCGACCAACACTGCCCTCCTACATCCCTTGACGAGTGGAATAAGTGCGCAAGGTTCAGTAATCTGTGATGCCTCGTCGATCAAGGCCGTGTCAAACTCGGTCTTGCGCAGCGTTCCCAGCCCGGCGCCTGCACATGTCGTGAACACGATCCGCGCTGCGTTGACGCGTTGTTGTGCTTGTCGATGTAAGCGGCTGTTTTCGTGGAGATCCCCGCCCACTCGCGCGTCGATCGTGTAACTTTGAAGTGCCTTGTTGACTTTGGAGTGGTCGGTGGCGACACGGAGGATGAGATCATCAGGGAGGAGCCTGTCATCATTATTTAATTCGATGAATCGTTCCAAGACGTTGTCGACAGCTTAACGACTACCTTCAGTCCACTCTGACATCGACATCATGGGGAACTTACCATTGTGAGTGGACGCCGTCATGAGAATCTTACAGTCCTGAGACTTGCGCAATAGATAACGAAGGATCTGAACGACGACCGTCGTTTTTCCAGTACCTGCGTAAGATGTATCTCAGCGAGTTTCGATTCCGGCTCACGAATGTAACAACTTTCCTGGGGGGCCCCATATCAACGACAAAGGAGCCAGGCTAGACCTTATCGCGGCTATTTGGCTTGGGTTCATTAATTCAGTTCCAACCAACTCTTCTTGTTCCTCGGGAGAGGTGGCGATAGTTCCAGGGCCTGTTTGAGGAGGTGGCATGACGATCGTGTCATAGATGCTACAGCAATCGTATGAGTCTTTCCATAACTTCGTCACCGCGTCCAGCATCGCGTTTGCAGTCGCTGATCGAGCAGCAGTATCAGACCATGTTCGTTGTGCGAATGGACCAGAGCGAGGACACACCAAGACTCCCGGCATCGAATATCCTCCATTGCATCGTTGCAAATTCGGGCGGAAGTGGATGGAAAAGCTCAATAGTGATTTCCCCTCGAGCAGCCTTGGTGACGACGCCATCCACGACAGCGCGGTCGATGAACGCATTGTCGGGGTCAGAGATACACTGTAGCCGAACATGCGAATGAAGTCGGATCGGCACAGATAAATCGACTCGAAAATGCACGTCAATCCGACCCTCGTTGGAGCCCTCGGCCTGAACGAGCCTCAAAACAGGATAAGATGATTTCGTGTTCCGAGGTCTTCCTGTGTCGTCACAAGGGCACACATCTGCTGCCTCTTCTGCACAATCAAACGCAATAGCGAGAGCGTGTTTGTGGAGGTATGCAGTAGCAGGAGACCCCTCTCGGGATGCCGATGTCGACTCATGCATCACGAGGAGCGTCTCCTGCAGGAGCGTTTTTGGTCGGATGCTTAGTGCAGCGAACATGAGCAGCTCGACATACTCGCTTGGTTCCATGTCGTTGATGGACTGTGCGAGCCTTTCCAACGCAACGAGGGTAGCTACTCCTAGCGTGTTCGCTGCCCGAAGGATGGCTTGGAGAATGGATACCTTGAGATTCACCAGTGGTTCAGGAAGGGACTGCGTCTCTGTCGGAGGGTACACTTTCAAGAGCACATACACCAAAGCTGGGTTTGTGTGAAGACAAGTGCTGATTGTGTCCACCATGAGGGGTAGTAGCGTGACAACGTGGTCAAAGGTCCAATAGAGCTCGTTGTCTGCACGATGCCGGCGAGCAAAGGTCAACAGAGTCTGTAACTGCTCGTGTTGGAGGTCGGACAAGAGCTGCTTGAACACCGTCTCCGAGGCTCTAGGCACGAAAAGATCTTTGATCCACTGGGGATGGGTCGACCAATCCACGTCTCGGACGGAATTGACATTGTATGGAGTCAGATCCCGGGCGAAGCGGCCGACATACTCCTCTGTCTGTACGCTAAATACACACTCCATCAATGACTGTGTCAAAGAAAACGTACGCCTCGCTACTCACTGTTCTAAATACATGTCAAATAGCTGGTGGGCTATCCTATCTCGATTCGAGATGACATGTATTTCTATCGAGGTGACGGGAGCCTTGTTCAGCCGCCCTAATTGCTACGGGGAGATTCGGTAATGATGTGCAGTCCAACAAAATTTACTACACACCTGTCCAACTCGTTTGGATATTTTTTGCAATGCAATGCTCGTGATGACATCTTGACGGGTCTCGCGGGAGCGCGCGATGAAGACAAACGTATCGGCCTGTTTCTTGTTGTAAAGTTGCAGGTAGCCGTCGCTGCAATGGAGCCTGTACCCAACAGTACAAGGACGATAGACAGACATGGCTTCAGTGGCCTTGGGCATAAATGAACAGACAACGACATTTTCGTCTACTTCTGGGTCTTCGTCCCAAGGTGTCACTCCTTTAATGAATATTCCCACTGCGAATCGCTCGTCTGTCTATGGAAAGAGAGTTGTTGGCTGTGGAAAGGTGTTCACGGCCTAGAAGCGCACCTGGAAGACAAGCAACTTTCGCGTAAACTGCTCGAACGCTATTCGTAGGTATTGGAAAAATGTTGCAGTTGTTTTCTCTCTCGAAGAGTATAAACGCTGCATCGACAAGGGGCGATCGAGTTGCCGTTGTCGAAGGTCGCGTGAAGAGAGAATATCCGATGTCAAGAGGGAATTCCACATCCGCCGGTGTTCTGTCGGAGAAAGTCCTAGGGTGGTACTGATAACGTGCTTTTCATGAGCGGCGAGAGCACCAAAGTCAAGGTGGGATATGTAAGGCTTCAGCTCATAGAGATTGATGGAAAACTTTCGTGCGAAAGCAACTGTCATGTTGAACAGCTCGTATTCGGAAATGGCTTTCGGTTTACTCTTGAAAAGTTGGCTGAGCACATCCTCCGCATCGCCCGGGGTGGTTGTAGAACGGTCGAGATTACTCGCGACTTGGCCAGTGAAACGAGTACGAAACGCTTCAGCAGCCTCTGCGAGGACATCCAAAACGAATACGCCTTGCGCAGGTGGGGGCGTGCGTAGCCTCTCGGGGATCTTGACCCTTGCACCGTCTACTGATTGCGAATGGAGCGCATTGAGCTCCTGACATTCGGGGCTCATCGCTCCTTTCGGACTACCCCGGATCCATTGCTGGTGTAGTTTCGTAATTTGGGCGAGCCCGACACTATTCCCGAATGGTCAGATGATAATGTCGGCGCCACGATGGGGGTGATTCACTTGTTATACATGGCAAAGTGGGTGGCAAGATCTTGTCTTGTCACGTGGCCGCCTGGACGTTCTTTGTTTGGTGGGTAGTCGTATGACTAGATGACGGGTGACACATTTGTCTATCGTACATGAGCCAAACCCTTACTTACCTCGTGAACACGAGGAGGAACAATATCAGGGTCCCAGCAAACAAAGAACTTGTCACCTAAGATGCACATTAACTCCAAGGGGTTGGCGGACATCAAACGGGGCGAACATACCATCCAGGTCACCCCCACTGCTCATTGCTGGGGCAGCCTGGTGTTTTGGCTTCGCAACAGAAGCGAAAACAATGCAATCAACGAGGTGGTCCAAGTGAGTGTGTGCAACAGCACGAAGCTTCAGGCAATCACCTAGAAGCATTCGAGTAAATATCTCGTGACAGATACAGGTAGGCATACCTGGATGAAGGCATGGATTTCTGACCACAAGAACGTCACCATTGATCGGGGTTGTGGCACCTTTCTGCGAGGTGATCCGGATGTGGACTTGGCCCTCCTTGAGAACCTTAAAGGGATCACAAACTCCATAGAGGAGACGAGATTTGTGGATGATCATTCTCGACCTGGGTTTTTCGTTCTTCAGAAACGATGATACTTCCGCCATCTGCGCTTTTCGGATCTGAGCGCTGACGATGGGATCGTCAAGACCATTCAGAAGGACACGCTCCGCAAGGTCATACTGTTCAAGACAAGACGTGAAATCGATCGCCTTCGTCACGTCAACGGCCGCTTCCCCGATCCACTGAAAGTACGCCTCTTGCTTCGCCACCAACCTCTCGTTGGTAACGTAAAGACTCGAGAGAAGAACGATGATGTCGTTGTTCAGACGACCAAAGGCATAGGGTTTTGAGTATCCCACGACAGAGAATGAATGATCTTGTGTCGTTGTGAATTTCTTCATGCTCTTCCGAAATTTGGCAAGGTACTTTTTTTCCTTGTCCATCTCCGTATGCATCATAAGGACGCCTTTGTATCCCAGATAGCTGGAAAGAGTGGGGTCAGCCATACACATCCTTTTCGAGGAAGACGGAAGGTATACCGGATCTGAAGGACACACGGGACATAACGCTGATCGCGAAAAATGATCCGTTTTACTTTGCTGACTTGGATAGCCCAATGTTTTGCCATAAGCCCACATCCGTCAGAGAAGATAGTGTCGTCGTTCTCAATATCGTCAATGTCGGCTGTCCATTTAGGATCCAATTGGATATCAAGCTCTGCGGCAGAAAATAGGAGGCCGATACGTTTAGCACCTAATACAGATGGTCAATCGTAAAGGACAGTCAAAAGCGACAAAAGGGTTACGTTTCGCCGCGTTCATTATTCTTCCAAAGTCACCCAGCACGTAGATCCTGTTATCGAGTTCGGCATCGCTGTTTGCTTCGCGCATGAAACATGTCCTGCTTCTCTGTCGAAACCATGAGGATATGCAAACCAGATGATATCCATTGCTCACCAACTGACTGTTACTGTGGTGGTAAAATCGATATTGGATACCATTTAGAAATACACCGGCCTTCATCATTCGAGTGATATAGTCTGCAGTCACTCGCAGGCCGCCTTCTGGAAAACGCAGTTGCTCGAAGGAGACGAGAATAAATTTCGTGGGATCATCACTTCGAAGAATGCGATTACTCGGAAACTGAGAAATTTCAAGAGTAATCGCATCTGCAGTGAACTTGATGAACTTGCCACGGATGTTCTTATCGTTTCGCCTCCTCGGTAAAGCAAGGTGCTCGTTTGGGACAGTGAACCGCCAAGATTCCTGGTCTTGGGGGGGATTTTGAAGTAAAGTATATGGCATAGGGGTGAAAAGACGTGTTGCGGGAAACGTGTCTGGAAGATGGTTGGGGTTCGAGAAATAGATGAAGTTTCGGTTGTCGAACGTTCTGGGTTTCCCAGACCAGGGTAGCGTACTTAGGGAGGCGCGAAGCAGTAAACGCCCCATCGTCATTCCCACCCGCCGAGACACATTCCACACCACTCGAGATGACTGACCACCAGCACCCGCTCACTGAGCTGTACGTCGTCGGACCGTCCTCTACTGGAAAGACAACACTCTGCAATTCCGTTGTAGAGTCCCTGAAACTCTGCTCGTGGTGCTATATCACCGAAGTCGCACGCCAGGTCATGAAAAGGCACGATTTTACAAGGGCAGACGTGGGCAAACTAGAGATGCAGAGCGCGATCATGTCGGTGCAGCTGGAGAGAGAGGCGGAAGTCTATGAGAGAGCAAGAAGCACGGGCAAGACGCTGATTCTCAGCGACAGGTCGGGCGTAGACCCTGTCGTATACGCGGTCCTGACAGCAGCGAACGAACGTGAGGCACAAGAGCGGAAGAATATCCTGGTTCGGCATCCCACCTTTCAAAGTTCGCTGAAGCGATATCGAAAGGCCAAATTCCTGCTGCTCCGTCCAGTACCTGAATGGCTCGTCGATGATGGTGTGCGCAGCTTGGAGCAACATGCGCGCTCTTTCCAAGTCTATCGCACTATGCTTGCAGAGCTCGGGATCCCGTACCATGAGATCGGGGAGGAGATGAAGGACTTGACGGAGCGAACGAACTGGGTCAAGAGATGGGTTACGAGTCCGAGCATGGCCTGCTCTAACCTTTGAACGGGGGTGCGCTAGCTTGAAGGTCAACATATATGCCTAGGTAAGCACACTGGCGACCAGTAAACTGGCGAGCTCTTTAATTAGTTTCTGATGGCATTTCGTAGCATGTACAACGCCAACTGACGCCCACACGAACATTCATCCCATCTATGAAACGGCTGCAGAATAAATTGTAGGCAACCGAGCACGATATGGTGGACAATAGAAAACGTCATAATGCACCACTTTTGAGATCAAATCCATTTCATACAAAGTATGGGACGTGTTGCAGGGGACCGCTCAGTGCGAACAAGTCCCAAATGTATTGCATTATGACCTTTTCGACTGTAACACTCAAGCCGAGAAACACACCTCGGCGTCGGAACAAACCACCCGTAGAAGGCAGAGTGCCCGAAAGATGGGACTAAAATGAATGACGAGAGTATCAACACAAGAAGAGTGTGATATGGGCCACATTGAATGGCTTTCTGGGGACTCCGATCGGACGAATGGGACAGAGAACGGTTGACATGACTCGACCCATGCCACATGGTCGTCACACTTTGAGACTCAGCGAAGGCCCGTCATACACCTCGATTCTCAAACTTGACCTGAGCCTCAAGGTTCTGGTTCCAGAAGCCCTGCCGCTGCAAGATTTACCAAGACTTTGGCGATTCGAAAATGGTGTTTAACCAGAATCTCAACCGGAATGATTCCAGGTGGGATAGAACACATCATGTCCAATACCAACCTTGAACTTACTCAACTCGAGGATCAAATGCCGCAAATAAATAAACTTCATATTTCCCGCTCCACCGTACGAAACCTTTCTTCGATTACTCACGCATCATCTGGCCACTTTGCCATCTCTACCTCGACATCTTGACTTGTTAAAGAGCCATGTATCATCACTTGCCATAGATGCCTTCTCAGCTTGTCTTCGCAACAACTCGCCCACGAGAGCGGTTGAGCTTCTCGAACAAGGCCGAGGAGTCTTTTGGACCCAGCTCGCTCGCCTCTGTTCCCCGCTCGAGGACGTCATTGCATCTGGCTCGATAGGAGTGGCATTGGCAAACAAGTTCAAGGAGCTGACCATGAAAATCCAGAATGCCCTCAATTCCCCCGGTGACAATCAGCACGATCGGGTGTGCAGTCTCAACGTGGCGCTGGAAAGAGTTGTAACTGATATTCGCAAGTTGCGTGGTTTCTCACATTTCCTTCTCCCCTCGCTCTTCTCCGATCTCCAGCGGGCAGCCAGCGAGGGCCCCGTTATCATTGTAAACGCGAGTGACTACGGTTGTGATGCTCTCGTCATCTTGATCGGCCGGGATCCTGTTCACATTCCATTATCAGTAACGAGGGAAGGCGCCCGAGAACTGTCGTCAAAGCTGTATACCTTGATCAAGCGTGCAAAGCTCGACGCCCCGGCCACGACGAAGGAGATCTTCATCTGCTTGCGGAATCTCTGGGACGAAGTTGTTTCTCCTATAGTCGATTTCCTGAAGACGGTACATCCACCTCGATCGCGTATCTGGTGGTGCCCTGCTGGCGAGTTCTCTCGTCTTCCCCTCCATGCCGCTGCTCCGTTCAGGAAGGGTCAACAGAAACTCGCTGATCTCTATATTTCATCTTACACCCCCACCCTCATTGCCCTTATTCACCCCAGACGATGTGCTGTCTCTCATACTTCAACAGACGCGAAACGCTTTGTCACTATAGGTTAGGCCACGGCCGTCGGAGAGAATCGACTTATTTCGGTCAGCACCGAACTGGAGAGCATCGGTCAGCGCGTCGATGGCCTTGCCACGCTCACACCCATCGAGGGTGCAGAATCTTGCATCGCCCGTGTCACCGAGGAACTTGGCAAGAGCGACTGGGTGCACTTTGCGCGTCATGGTATCCCCAACTGTCAGCAACCATTCGAGTCTGCGTTCGCACTCCACGACGGACGCTTCACCGTCCACCAAATCGCCCAGTGCAATCTAGAGAATCCTGAATTTGCCTACCTTTCCGCTTGTCATACGACCGTTGGAGACGAAGAGAGCCCGGGTGAAGTGATTCATCTGGCGTCGGCGATACAGTTCGCTGGGTTTCGTTCTGTGATTGGGACGATGTGGGCAGTGGACGATTCCAAGACGATCAAGATCACGTCCGCATTTTACGAGTGTATCAAGGACGAGTCTGGTCGTTTGGATCATACTCGTGCGGCGTTGGCGTTGAACAAGACGATGAAAAAATTGGCGACTAGTGTGCCATTGGATCAACGCATCTTGTATATACATCTTGGAGCCCAGTTCTGTACGCATCTCGCATACTCGTCGAACGCTTCGAACCTGCAGATAAATTAGGGAAATCCAGCGTATCGGCTATTCCAGGCTAGCGTTTGAATTTATCGCGACTGTCCATGTACTAGGCTAGCCCCAAGATGCCCACGAAATGCACCAGTTAGCAAGTCAGTGCCAATCAGCGTTTCTACGCAAATTAATTTCTACAATCACTCTTGTACATCTATGTACGACTATAGCTTCTTTCAAAAACATAAATGAGAACGATAGCACAAGGGGTATACATATAGCAACCTTAAAATCTAACTCGAGCTCAAATGCTTGGATAAATCTTCATCCTTCCTACTCCACCACGCATGGCGGTTTCTCTCCCGTTCCGCAACCCCCTGCACGCATTCCTCTGACGCTCGACACTGATCCTGTAACACGCCGGCAACCACTCGTCCACGGTCTGCCCCGTGCCATAACGTCCCTCGGTGCTCACGCCCCTGGCGTGTTCGAGCCCCAACACCATCAACGCGAGCGCCCGCGCACATAACCATGCATGGACCATTCCCTCGCCAGAGTACCCCGTTGCGACCCACTCCCCCGGATCCGCTGTCCTGTTCCCCTTTCCCTTCTCCGATCGCGACACCGTCACTCTGGGCGTAGGCGGCTGCCGGCCTGAGATGGCTTTTGGGATTCGACCCACCCATGGGAACTCGTCGACCGAGATACTCAGTACGCCGCTCCACAGCGCTTTCACCCGTCCAGCAGCCCACGGACTTTGTATTTGGATACGAGCGTCCGCGTGACCATCATTACCCGTTGGAGATTCGACAGCGGAGATTCCCTCTGCTCCCCAATTTGTGGCCCCAAAATAGATGGGCAGCGCCCCTGATACATGCGCCGCGCTGTGCACGTCATACATGCCCTTCGATGGCGGTCTACACACCCCGTTGTTCCTGGAATCGACATCAGGGAGCGCCTCGTGGCCCCCACCAAACATGAGTTCATGTTCGCCGTCCGGAAGTTGAGTGAGGTAGTCAAAGTCTTTCTGATCGGGGCTATCGTAAAATATATAGGACCGATTTTCGTGGTTCTTCCGTGCGTCGTTTCCCTCGATTACTGGGAACTGGAGAGCCCGTCCGGGTCGTTGGGCGCTCATCGTCTCTCGAACTCTGTATACGACATCAGCAAGCCCGGGAACAAGGGTTCCGACGTATGCATTTGTGAGATGGACGACGTGAGAAGCGGTCAATTGGCCACGCGGCGTGTTCAAGGAATAAAATGGGTTCGTGGACGAGGGCTCGGTGATTGATATGCATGGCGTGTGTGTAAAAAATCGGAAGCTGTATGTCGTTAGCCAAGGGAATGCCGGTAAGTTACAAAACCAAGAGCGCTCAAGTGACACGCACTATTTAGGGTATTCCTCCAGGAGCCGCAAAAGAATGTCTGTGACGAAACGATAAGGATGTACTGCACCTGCGCGCGTTGAGATGCACCCAATGGCTAGCGACGATAGGTTGTATCTCTGGGAATAGCTACGATCAGAACGGACACAGTTTTGACATAAAGTACCCACGCACCCTTCGAGCATCTTCCCCATCCCAAACACGGAACGTGCTGGCTTCTTGAGGCATATCCGCCTTGTAGATGCTCAATTTTCGCCTCGCCTCCGCAAAAACCGCGTCATCAAAGAAAACATCCACGGAATGCACCTCTCGGCAGTCAGCATCGTCTGCTTCTGCCTCAGATATCTCTAGCAATAAATCCAGGTGCGCGAGTCGGAAGCGCATGATCTGCTGCGCTGCAACCTTTCCAAGACTCCGTTTCAAATCCTCATAATCGTGGTATAGGGGTGGATTAATGTGCCCTCCATTCCTGGGTTGATTGTCCTTTCTGTTAGTGCGGTCGCAGAATCAATAGGCATGCCCTAACCCACCTGCCTGTTGCCCCGGAACATGTCTCTTGCGCCTCCAACATGACGACGCTCAACGGGTCACTGCCATCATTTCGTTCTTGGTCAATGTCGAGCAAGGTCCTTGCAAACGATGCGCCGGATATTCCAGAGCCGATGATAACTGTTGGGTGGCACGTAAATGAGTGTGGATATACGGCGTCCCAAGACAAAGGCACTCGCCAACGTCTGCATGAGCGGGGAATTTATCGCTGGAGGTGTGGGTGGCGATGGAGGACGGCGGGAATGTCCAGAATGACTGTGTCGGTTCTCGGATAGGGAGCGAAGGGCATGTGGGCAGCTCCGAAGGAGTACCGCGTTTCTCTGAATGACCATCGCTAGTACTCTGTTGGAGCACGAGACGTGAGGCGCAGTTGCCCATGGTTCAGTTGCCCGAGTCGTTGAAACGAGGGGATCAGGCTGAATGACGGTGCTAGATAGAAGGGACAGTTGGCGGGACAAAGCGAGCAGTGAGTGTACAGCCCATTTCACCGGCGTAGATATGGTGGGTGCGAGCCACCCAATCAGGATGTGTCTGCGAACATGCTGGATATCAGCCGAATACTATAAATTGACTCAAATCAGTTAGTAGGATATGATGTCGTAATCATCAGGTGGTGCTATCATTGGCATATGATAACGGTGAAACACCCCAGGTTCCGTCCGAGAAGGGAAAAGGTATTTGTAAATATACAAGTGTGGGAGTAAGAGGAAGAAATTTGATCAAAGAGTCGTCTCGGGGAAAGAGAGGTCGTTCTGAAACCGAGACATGTTATCGGTAACCAGTTCAGGTTCAGGGCCAGTTGCACGTTGCGAGCGGAGCTACAGGATGCCACCAAACATTCAGTGAGGTTGACGGGGCTATGACATACCTTCAGGAAAGCCTGGCGACGCGTTGCCGTGATCACGGGGACTCAGCGCCAACCTCCTCCGTCCCCCCGGCAGATGCTAGTCAGCCAGAGGCACTTCCCATCTTGTTACACTCTTCTTTGACATCGCTAGGCAGAACGGAAAGGCGGGAAAGGTTGAGACCTAATTGTAATACGAGGCCCATGATGGTCCAGGTCGTACGTCTTCTATGCCGCCTATTATCCTTCAACGTTGAGACACTTTCGAATTGGAGAGCCAGCAGCCCGGGCCTCGTGTGCAGGGATTACCTACCTAGTACATATGTCGTGCCAAACTGGATGCTGCACTTGTCGAAGGCTAGCATGGCAGGCCAGACGCGCGAGCCCCAGGCCGCACCTTTGTCCATCCACTCCAATGTCCACTTTGCGCGCACCTGCAGTGACTCGGACATTTGAGTGATGGGCTTCACAATGTTTTTTTTTCGGGTGGCAGTCTGTGGGCGACTCCAACTGAACTTTGCTGGATGCGTCATGCTCGTACTGTGACGCGACTGGCCAGACCAAGATTAACATGAAGACAACAAGGTGTAGAAGACATACCCATAAACCACGCTCAAGATGATGATATAATACTAATGGCACTGATCGCGAAAAATAAAAGATTATCGCAAACCAACTTCGACTCTCCAGATAAGTTCAAGTCCACTCAAGTTATGTACTAAATGCTCCACATTCTTCGGCCTATGCCAGCTGAGCGAATGTCACGACTCGGATGTGATAGCTCACTTGCATGGCTACACCTAGTTTCTGTGCACGTGGACCATGTCGCACGCGCGTCCGAATGTGATCTCACTAGCCACCCTCAGACGCAAAGACAGTGTCGGACGTTTCAAACACGGATGGCACACTATGGCCTCGGGTCTGTTTGCCTCGATGGTGCACACATCTGCAACAATGCTTCAAAGGAACACCGTGACGTTACATCGTATGCGAGGCTTATCCGAGATTTTATAAGGACATAATGTTGAGTGCCCTCTGTTATTCGATGCGCATCCACCGATTGATCGATGCCTTCATTGAAGGTAACACTGAGCACATGTAGTACGGCTCGACGCTGAAAATGACAGGGGCACTGCAGGGGATGTCGTTGATTACCCACGCGCCACACGAGATCATCAAGGACGTGGGGACGTTCCCTCGCACTTCTCCCACATTCTGCAGTGTAGACGTGTGTGTGACACTGTTTTTTTCCTCTTCTTCCACTCGCACATTGAATCAATTCCATTGGACCCACATGGACATAAGAAGTGCGTATCTCCCTGTCTTGGTGTAGGGAGCAAGGAATTGATGTGCCGACCAGTTGAAGAGTTGCATTCACGGGCAGATTCACTTGTCGCCAAGTTTAAGAAGGGAGATGGCGTCAACTACCTCGACGAGGGGATAGCACTCGAACGCGAGGCTCTGGGGTTGTGTCCACGGGGCCACACCGGGCGACCTCTCTGCTTGGCTTCCCTTTCAGTTCTGCTCAGCGATCGTTACGACCAGCTCGGAACGATGACAGACATTGAGGAGGCCATTCTCCATGATCGGGAAGCACTAATGCTTCGCCCACCAGGACACCCAGATCGGGCAAACTCCTTGAACCATCTCGCAACTGATCTCTCCACTCGGCACAGCCAACTTGGGTCAATGGAAGATCTCAACGAGGCCATCGTTCTCGACCAGGAAGCATTGGCACTTCGTCCGCCTGGACACTCAGCTCGGCCAATGTACTTGGTCAACCTCGCATTTCGCATCTCTGTTCGGTATAACCTACTCGGGGCGATAGAAGATCTCGATGAGGCCATTGCCCTCGACCGAGATGCACTAGCTCTTTGCTCACCAGGACACCCGCATCGAGCAACGTCCTTGAACAACCTTGCAACCTATCTCTCTCTTCGCTATCGCCGACTCGGGGCAAAGGAGGACCTTGAAGAGGCCGTCTTCCTCGTCCGAGAAGCAGTGGCGCTTTGTCCACCCGGAGACTCAGATCGGCCAGTGTTTTTCAACAGCCTTGCAAATTGTCTCCACATTTGGTACAAGAAATTCGGGGTAATAGAAGACCTCGACGAGGCCATTGTCCTTGGCCGAGATGCACTGGCGCTTCGTCCACCTGGAAACCCAAAACGATCAGAGTCCTTACAGAACATATCATCTTATCTCTCCGTTCGGTACAGGGCACTCGGGACAATGGAAAACCTCGACGAGGCCATTATCCTTGATCGGGAAGCACTGGTGCTTCGCCCACCTGGGCACCCAGATCGGTCAACATCCTTGAACAACCTTGCGGTTAATCTCTCCCTACGATATGGGCAACTTGGGGCAATGGAAGACCTCCATGAGGCCATTGTCCTCTACCGAGATGCACTGTCGCTTCATCCGCCTGGACACCCAAATCGATCAGCGTACTTGAGCAACCTCGCGGCTCAACTCTTCAAGCGGTACACGCAACTTGGGGTAATGGAGGACCTTCATGAGGTCATTGTCCTCGACCGAGATGTACTGGCGCTTCGTCCGCTTGGACACCCAGATCGATCATTATCCTTGAGCAACCTCGCAATGCATCTCTCTGCTTGGCACAATAAATCTGGGGCAATAGAACACCTCGGTGAGGCCATCGCCCTCGCACAAGACGCGCTGGCACTTCGTCCGCCTGGACACCCAGATCGATCAGCGTCCCTGAACAACCTTGCAAGTCATCTCTTCATTCGGTCTCTGCGACTCTCAACAATAGAAGACCTCAACCAAGCCATTGCCCTTGGTCGAGATGCACTGATGCTCCGTCCACCTGGACACCCAGAGCGGTCAAGCTCCTTGAGCCTCCTTACACGCTTTCTGCATTCTCGGTTCACACGATTAAGCCAATCGGACGACAAGGAAGAGATATTTAGGCTGTATGCCCAGCTTGCGCATGGGCTACAAATGGTACTCTTAGCTGATCTATCTGCTGCGAGGGCATGGATCGATGCAGCTGAAAACTTCCAGCATCACACAGCAGTCCTTGCGTACGAAACATCCCTTCGATTACTCACCCATCACCTGGCTACCCTGCCTTTACTACCTCAACATCTTGATTTATTCAAGAGTCACACATCATCTCTCGCAGTGGATGCATTCTCGGCTTGTCTTCGCAACCACTCCCTCATGACAGCAGTCGAGCTCCTAGAACAAGGCCGAGGAGTCTTTTGGGCCCACCTCTCTCGTCTCCGCTCGCCACTTGATGATGTAATCGCATCTGGTCCAGCAGGAAAGACGTTGGCAGATGAGTTTACACAGTTGACGTTGTCCATTCGGAATGCCCTCAACTCACCTGGTACAGGCCGGCATGATCGATTGTGCAGTCTCAATGTGGAGCTGGAAAGAGTCGTGACCAATATTCGCAAGTTACCTGGCCTCTCACAATTTCTCCTCCCTTCACTCTTCTGCAACCTCAGACATGCAGCCCGTGAAGGCCCCATTATCATCGTAAATGCGAGCCAGTATGGCTGCGACGCGCTCGTCGTCTTTTACGACTTGGATCCTGTTCATGTCCCCCTGCCGGTTACAAAACCAGAGGTTCAGGAGCTGACATCTGATTTCCATACGTTAACCGAGCGTGCCAAGTCGATGAACATGACAAGATATTTCGGTCAATTCCTGAGGAGACTCTGGGATGATGTTGTTTCCCCCATCACCGACTTCCTCCAGACGGTAGTCCCACGGCATTCCCGCATCTGGTGGTGCCCGACTGCCGAGTTCTCCCTTCTGCCTTTGCACGCTGCTGGCCCATACAGGGAGGGCCAGCAGAACCTCGCCGACCTCTACATATCGTCTTACACCCCTACCCTCGCTGCCCTTATTCGTGCTCGACGATGTGATGTCTCCCACACTGCAAGGGACGCGAGGCGCTTCGTCGCCATAGGCCAGGCCACGGCCGTTGGGGAGAACGAACTTGTTTCGGTAGGCACGGAGCTGGCGAACATCGGTCAGTACGTCGATGGCCTTGCCACGCTCACACGCATCGAGGGTGCAGAATCCTGCATCGCCCGTGTAACCGAGGAGCTTGGCAAGAGCGACTGGGTGCACTTTGCATGTCATGGTATTCCCAACCCTCAGCAACCGTTCGAGTCTGCGTTCGCTCTCCACGACGGACACTTCACCATCCATCAAATCACCCAGTGCAATTTAGAGAACCCCGAGTTTGCCTACCTTTCCGCTTGTCATACGACCGTTGGAGACGAAGAGAGCCCGGATGAGGTGATTCATCTGGCGTCGGCGATGCAGTTCGCTGGGTTTCGTTCTGTAATTGGGACGATGTGGGCAGTGGACGATGCCGAGACGATCAAGATCACACCCACATTTTACGAGTGTATGAAGGACGGGACGGGTCGTCTGGATCATACCCGTGCAGCGTTGGCGCTGAACAGGACGATGACAAAATTGGCGAGCAGCATACCGTTAGATCAACGTATCTTGTATATACATCTCGGAGCCTAGTCCCGTTACCTGCGCCTTTTTTAACCCTTCTTGCTGTACGGTCGTTTCCGACTGCTACCGTCTAAATTTACTTCCGGATCGAACACTTCAGACTTGTGGATGAAAGGTGTGAAGACACTGTCTCTCGTGAGTGACGTGAAGGGGCAATGGTACGAGAGTAGACATCGCGTCCTGGAATTGTTGCAACATTCGCACTTGTGTATGCAAAGCTGGCTTGTACCGCACCACTACGAAACAAGATGCGAGGCTTGAGCACGAGGTAGAGTTACTCCAAGGAACCTGATGCGATGCAGGATGAAGGTGCGTAGATCCATTTTAATGGATTTCAAAGGAGACTCACAACTTCCCCTGGGGACTTCAAACTAGGGGATTCATCAACGGTTCAAGGTATGGATGGTGCTCCGAAAGATCGTGGATTGAAAATTCCTGCAGAGATCAGAACGAGAGTGTTTAATGGTCCACCGGGGACCAAACCCGCCCGGAACACGTTAGACATATATGACTGAAACTGTCTCAGACCACCCTGTGTCATTCAGGCCTTCAGGCCTTCAGGCACCAGTCACACGACCAGGTGTGCCGTCAGGATCCCTATACATACTACCTCATACCAGGAATACCGCCCAAACTGGCCGCAGCTCGGCGCACATATGCATACCCGCGATCATGCGCACGCTCATACGTACTCGCGTACGTACGACTTAATGTCCCAAGTCCCCGGATTTCGAGCCCAGGCGTCCACGTGGTCGAGCCGCCAACGAGCCACTCGCCGAGCGCCCGGCCACCCAAACCCCAAGGCCCAAGGCCCAAGAACCACTAGTGGGGCGGGCGCAACCGAGAACCAAACCGACTCGGGAATCGAATGAGACAAAACCGGCCATCAGTTCAAGTGAGCCCGATAAGAGAGACTCTGAAACTGACGCGCAGGGATCTATCATCTGGTGCTGAGGAGACTGGGTCCGACCGCGACCGCTGGACGTCGTATTAGATGTCAACGGCGACGAGGCCCAGGGCCATACTGTGAATATGAATCATTCATGCCCATCCACATGCACTCGGAGTGGCAAGCGAACGGCGAACGGCACACACGAATCCCGCACCGAGCCGAAACGGAGCCAAGAGCCTGGCCAGGCTAGAACCAACCCGAAGAACAGAACAGGACCTGAAGCGCCACCGAAGGCGAAGGCGAAACCCGGAACCGAAACCAACCCGAAACGCAAACTTGAGCTAGAGCCCCGAGCTTCGCGCTTCGAACCAGGGTAGGGTCCAGCGCCCCACCGTGACTTCCCTCCGTCGGCCCCCCCAAAACGAAATGAAACGAAACAAGACGAAACGAACGCCCGGAGGAAGAGAAACTTGAAGGTGGGTGAGGTATGTATGCACATGGTGTCGTATACGTTTATCCATCGATCTATCCTCCGACGACCCATCGATAACATCCCAAAGCGTCCATCCAGGACACACAACTTCGTTCGCGCAAATAATAATATTACAACGTACGGGTATACGAAAAAAAATAATCTGACGTGGTTGGTTTGGTTGTATGGCATGGGATTGGGAATGGGGATATATGGGACGATGGCGTGGATGGTGGCTGCATCGAGTCCGAGACTCTGTACTCTGTATATGTACGTGGTATGTAAGGCAGGTTGGGTTGGGTGAGTGGAGCAACACGAAAAAAAAAGCGGGGGGCAAAGGAAGAGGAAATTAGCAACCGGAACAAGAAGTCAACAAAGTACGAAGATACGACTAGGTTTTTTAGACGGGTCGATCGAAGGAGAGGCGGACATCAGGCACTGTGCACTCGTCACGCCAGACTCGACGCCCGATCGATCCCGTACGCATTGGGCATGAGACGGTGAGATCTGAGAACGAGAACGAAAAACGATTGGTATGGCCGATACCGTCTCGAATGGGATAAAACAAATGGGAATCGTCGTGGTGGAAGAAAAAAAGGGGAAAGGAAAGAATGAAAGGAAAACGAGGTGTGGCAGACACTTGGACCAGGAATGCGCAGCGCCCTGAGTGCAAAAAAGCAGTGTCACCAAAGAACCACAACACCAAGTCGACCGAATCGCGAAAAGAAAAAGAAAAACTATAGCTGGATGGACGGCAGAGATGATATAGCTAGGTAGAAAAGAAGGGAAAAAGAAAGAACGTCTGTGGGCTAGCGCCTAACAATGACCGACAGATGATTATGCAGCGATGTGAACGACCACGAACAGCACTAGATAAAGAACTGGGTACTGCCCATCGATCGCATCAGCGTCCAACAGCACACACAAAAAAGACTTACTGCATCCGACTGCACGCGTGTACCTCCATTTCCTCCATCTTGTATGAATTCAACTCCTCCTTTATCCGCTGCGCAAGCGCGGGCGTCAACCGACTCCACGTTGCAGGCTCGCTCCGCCGATCATACACCGTCGACGAAAACGTATCGTACACGGACAAACTGTCCGCAAACACGAGCTTCTTGGTGATCGCAGGCCCCGACGCCGAGCGGTGCGAGAGCGTCGCGGGCACCGCTAGGATCGTCGACAGTGCGGGCGCGGACGAGTTGGGTAGTGAAAAGAGCGGGCCGTGGTGCGGCGACGAGCGGCCTGCGTCTGTGTTCCGGGGCGAAGCGTCAGATGAGGAAGGACACAGACGAGGGAGGGCGGGGGTATCACCTCCCACATTACCGTTGTTAGTATTCGAATGCGACGACGAGTGCGACGGGTGCCGGTGCAGACCGTCGATGTGGTCCGGATCCGGTGAGGGTATACGCGCGAGCGGTCCAAGCTCAGAGGTCGACCCGGGATGCGAGTTGTACGAATTGGAGCGTATCCGGCTAAAGGACGGGTTCCCCGACTGGTCCGCGATATACGAATCTTGGGTGTAATTATCCGCACCTTGAAACGAAACCAAGCAAGCGGGTCAACAACGGTTCGCAGAGCGGGACCGCGCAGACCACGCCGGTATACGTACCTTTCAAAATCCCCTTGGCAGGCGCTCGCGACTTGTCGATGCTCCGCCGTATCGAGTTGGCCCACTCGAGTACCTCTTCGTCCTCTGCCTGTCCCACCGCGATGCGGATCGTCTCGTCTTCCTCCTCGGGCCACGGCTCGTCGTCATCCCACCCCTCGGACAGCGCACTCAGCGACGTACCGCCGTAACCCGGCCCACGCCCATCCTCGCTTCCCGAATCGGACTCGTCCTCTTCCACAAGCACCCGCGTCCCGTCCTCCGAGATTCTCCGACCGAGTCCAGGCGAGTCCCCTCTCGACGTCGTCGTGTTCTTTTCCCAGGTCGTCGGGACGGGGACCTCGTTGGCACCCTTGGTCGACGCTGCACCCTGGCCCGCCTGGGCCGAGACCTGTGCCTGTGCCTGCGCTTCTGCGGCAGCCTTGGCCTTGGCAGCGGCCTCCGCGTTCGACTTGAGCGTGTGCTGCCGCGCGAGCTTCGCAGCGGGACTGAGCCCGCTCATGTTCGCGTCTGACCAGTCGCTGCTCGTGCCCCTGTCGAGCTCCGCGATCGCGTGCGAGACGGCAGGCTCGGCAACGCTTCCTTTGGCATCTTTTTTCCTCCTCGACCGTTTTCCCGAGGAGCTGCCCGCTTCGCCCTCGCCTTCGCCCTCGTTCCGCTCCTTGTCCTTTTCCTTGTCCTTCTTGTCCTTGAACAGTGACGTGATGCCCGCGAGCGAGTTCCGCCGCGCGAGCTTCCCGATGGAACCGATCTTGCGGATGACGACCGACGCCGAGGACATGGTTGACGACAGCGAGATGTTGTCCGTCGAGGCATTGAGACGCGAGTTGAAGAGCGACGCTGCGCGTGACCGTTTCTTGCCCGTGGTGCCCGCGGGAGCGCCGTTACCGCCGACAGCGGTCCCGACGGTCCCTGCCGTAACGGTGCTGGCCGCATCGTTGGCGTCAGTGGGGCTGGGTGTTTCGCTGCCGTTGGCCTTGGAACTCGTACCGGCCGATTCGTCCTCTTCCTGCAGCGCCTGCGCCGCATTTAGTGAAAGGGCACGTCGTAGCCGACCCTTGAGGCCGCCGCTCTTGACGGCACTCGTGCCACCGAGACCGATGGCGGTGTTTTCGAGCATGGCCGCGAGGTCAGAGTCGTCCCTGGACATGCGCCGGTCCGCGTGGGACGTTGTGTGTGAGACCTGCGTGCGGGGTGCGGGAGACGTGGTGGGTGGCGAAGCAGTGGTGTATGTGGCACCTTGAGAAAGCGGTGAGGGACGGGCAGGGCGTGCCTGGGTGGAGTGAGAAGAGTGGTGGGAATGCGAGGAAGGTGTGGATGTAGACGAGGCCGAGATGGAGCCCGAGGGACGATGTGCGCCCGATGAGGTCGTTGACGAGGACGAGCCGGTGCGATGATGTGGGAGTGGGTGTGCGCTGATCGTTCGAGAGGAAGGGGAAGCGTTGGCACTCGCGCTGGAGGATCCGCTACCGGTGCGTGTACGTGCCGCGTCAGGCACCGACGACGGGGGTGGCGTGGATTGCGGTGAGGGACCACTCCGACCGCGTACGCTCCCTTGGTGGGAAGCAGAACCATTGAGATGGGTATGGGAAGACGACTGACCCTGTATGCTGCTGGTGCGTTGCCGGTTGTTCCCGTTGGTATTGTTGACATGGTTCGAGTTGCTCGAGTTGACCGAGGTGGATGAATCCGAGGCCTCACCTCGCGCGTATGGGGGTTGGAACGACGAGGGTGCGGGGCGCCAATCTGAGTCTTGGCCTTGGGAACGACCCGGGGGTGCGTTGGAAGGGCGACGATAAGGATGAAAACCTTCGTACGGCTGTTGTGCGCGGGGCGTGTCTGCAGAGGCGGTACGATGGGTATATCCGGGCGCGTGGTGGGGTGGATGTTGCTGGTGCGGGGGCGGTGTACCGCTGGGAAAGTGGTTGAAAAGTTGGTTCGGACTGAAATACTCTGCTGGGGAAGCGGGGGCAGAGGATGATCCGGAACGCTGTGAGGAAGGTGCGATCGGGGGATGAGAGCCAATCTGGGCCTGGGTGAACATCATCTGCTGGTAGGCCCACTGAGCGAGCTGGGCGTTGGCGGCAGGATCGAAGAAATGGTTTTGTGTTTGGGGATGCAAAGGGTAGGGTTGTGCCGGGAGCTGTTGATGCTGGTTTTGGTAAAATGAAGGGTAAAAGGGTTGGGCGGATACGGAAGGATTCCAAGAGGTCTGTGATTGGGGAACAGGATAGGGATACGGTTGCTGGGTGTGCTGTTGAAGGGGTTGTTGTGGATGGGATGTTGGATGGTCGTTGGCGGGTGATGAGCGTTGACGGGGAATAGCAGGGTTGGACGAAACTTCCATCGTATGATCGCGAGGAGGATGCCAGTCGGATGGCGCGAGAACGGCCATGGACTAGAAGCCAGGAAAGGACTGTAAAAAGAGAAAAAGTACGCCTGGAAAGGGATGAGGAGGTACGAGGGAGAAAAAAAAAGGGACCTACTCGCGCAACGACGTGAGAGAGCGGGTCGTCGACGATTAAATGTGTGTGGTCGACGAGGAGGACGACGAGGAGGACGTGTTCGACGACGACGGTGGCGACGACGACGGGAACGGCGGCGACGTTGCCGGCGATGAGTGCGGTGCTGCGGGCACTTCGAGGTTGAGTGGGAGTAACGACAAACAAGACACAACAGATGGTTGCTATCAGTTCGATTTCGAATCGAACTGGTTCAATTTATTCCGTAGTGCGCCTCTAATTGTTCGACCAGTCTCGACAACGCCCGACTCGACATCAACATCGCCCTGCCCCCCACGTCCAACCCGACGCTCTCTGCATCGCGCGGGGGTGCGTCCGTGTATGCAAAGGTGACCGTGTGTGTGGCGTGCTGTATGTGTGTCAGGTCGTATCGGTCATCGTGTCGCGTTGGCTGCTCACTTGCATGATGTCCTCGTCTTCTGGATGGAACCCGTACACGCCATCCTCGCTTGGCTTCCTCTGGGGATGTGGCGCTGACTTGTACCGCTTCGAACTTCGTTGCGCTGCGACCATCGCTTCCTCTTCCGCCGCCGTCAGACGGTACACCCGCGACACGAACAGATAGTGCGTGAATCGGTACGGTCGACCCTACCAGAGACACGTCGCATCGCAGCACGGACGACGACCGTGGACGTACCTCTGCGATCGCGTCGTCCATCTCTTGCACGAGCATTCGGTACATCGGTGGTATCACCTGCACCGGCATGTTGATCATGCGTTCGCTCAGCACCAGGCCGACGTGCTCCGTCGGATTGTGCAACAGTTCTGACAGCGTGTCGCGAAAACCCTGATCGACGCTCGTCTTCGATAGAACGTAGTCTATCAATCCTTGCATGCCCGCGTGTTCCTATTCTCATCAGCACGACATCGATCCCGCGATCACGCACGTACGCGACAGCTCATCACCGTCAGCACCGCGTACGGATCCGACCCTTCCTCTTCGTCCGTCTTGACCGTGCTCCCCACGCCGCTTTCCTCGGCGACACGCACCACCAACTCCGCGAGCAGATTCGTCTGCACCCGCTGTGCGTCCGGTCCAAACAGCTGTATCAGCAGCCGCTGCACCGCGTGGTAGTCGTCGTCCGCATCCACGTTGTAAAAGTCAAAGTTGACGTCCACGAGCGCAGGCGTCTGTGGTACGGGTCGATATCGGTCGGATGCAGTGTAGAGGACGTACTTCGTCGTCCTCGTCATCGACCTCCATGTCGTCTTGCTTGCGTTTCGACATAGTAGGCTATTAGCCAAAGTGTAGCCAATCTACAGATAAACTACTGCTTACATAACACGTCGGGGTGAAGGGTCCCTGGTGACAACATTGACCACGTCCGAACTGGACTCGTCCTCACCGTTGCACA
>JBBPLN010000262.1:0-28470 GCA_038089815.1 Sutorius eximius | reverse complement strand
CCAACCTGGTCCTCGCGCGGGATCTCCGTCTTCGCCTACGACCAGCGTGGGTTCGGGCGAACCGCGCAGGACGAACAGCACAAGAGTAAGAATAGCACCTACGGAAAGACGAGCTGGAGGGAACAACTCGAGGACATCGAGTGGGCCGTTCAGCATGTCAAGCAGCAATTTGTTAGCACGCCTGTCTTTCTGTACGGCCATTCCATGGTGAGTCTCGCACTCTTCCGTGTCAATGCCTAACAAACATGTGAATATCAGGGCGGCGCGTTGGTCCTCACGTTTCCCACTCGCGCGCAGGCACCACCGTCGAGCGAGGTTGTGTCGAGCATCGCTGGAGTCCTCTCTACCAGCCCGCTCATCTTACAGACCAAGCCTGCTAGCAAGGCCGCGCGTTGGATCGGCGGGAAAGCTAGCCGAGTCGCCCCATCCTTCTTGATTCCCGCCCCGGTAATCGCCAAGGTGGGCCATGACGTGTCTGTATGGATGCCGGGACTGAGGAGCGCAGGACATATCCCATGATGAAGCGGTCAACGAAGCATACGTGAAAGACCCGCTCATCAAGCAATATGGTTCCCTCCGGGGATTGAGCGACATGTTGAATGCTGTAGGAATCTCTCGTTGGTATTCGCAGTAACCGTGTGACGCCAACTATTTTTAGGGGGAGGACCTTCTAGCCAAAGACTATGCACGGTGGCCGAAGCAGTTACCCGTCCGTACTGTCTGTTTGTACTCTCCATTCTGTACTAAGTTCGACACAGGTCCTACTTCTTCATGGCACGGGAGACGGAGTGGGTATTTATCGATTGTCAATTTCTCGTGATAATGATCCTTTTAGGTTACGTCGCACAAGGCCACCGAAAGGATCCATGGCCTGCTCCCGGCGGACGACAAGACGTTTTCACCGTACACGGTACGTCTCGGTCTGTATGCCCGAATCCTGATGTCTTACCTCTGCTTAGAACGGATTTCACGAGTTGCACAACGAACCCGAAGGCGTGAAAGAGAAAGTGACCGAGGAGTGTATTGCTTGGGTAGAGGCCCATCTCACTTCGGGGCGTACTTCAAAGCTATGACTAGGTGGCTACGTGTAATCCAAGGGCCCATGGTCTGCGAAGCAATTGTGATGTGGGTGTACACGTACTCTAGTAGCCCGCCGCTCCCGGTGCAGCATCTCCCTCCCGCTTCAACCTCAACAATACCTCCTTGAACCGAGTGAGATCGGTGGTGCCAGCACCAGTCCGGGCAATAGTTTTACTTTGCGAGTTCTGGAGTTCGATGGTGTTACAGATTCGCTCCCAGGTGGTCCCCTTTGTGAGCGATGACTGAAGGTTCTCGAGGTAATCCGCCTCTTGGTCCCTGTTACCATTAGCATCTCATCAGTAATCCACTCGAATGGGCGGCATAGCGGGGATGTACTTGTTTTCTCGAATCGATCGCTCCTTTTTGGCGGCGTACTCTTCGTAGAACTGATCGATGGCAGCTTCTGCCTTGGAGATGGTCTCTTGGCGTTTCGCTTTACTTGCCTCGTCTCGCTGCCTTATCTCCTCTGCCTGTTTCTCGCGCCATTCCCTGTCCCGATACGTGAGCATGGATAAAGGGGTCAAACATATGCGACCATACTTACCTGATGACCTCGGGTTCGTCTTCCTGAATCTGTTGGTTCAGAATGGGCGTCGAAGAGAACGCAGAGGGTTGGGGACGCGGTGCAAACGGAGGGGCAGCTCCAAACGTCGGCTGCACGGGCGGGGGAGGCGACACGGTCTGCAAACGTCCATCATCAGTACCCATGCCCACTGACAACCACCCCTACACCCCATCGTGTGATCAGGGAAAAAGACGTATAACCTACGGGGCCAGGGTCGAGCTCGGGGAACTGGTCCTCGAACTTTTCTATCTCGTCGTCGCCTGTCACCTTGACGTCGGTGAAAGTCTGCCGGGGTGGGCTTCCAAAGCTGTCAAACGAGAACGCGGCGGGTGCTGCTGGGGCGGAGACGGCGGGGAAGGAGGGCAGGTCGCCCGTTTCGTCGAGGGAGATGTCTGGGAAGGCGGACGCGGCGCGGTCAAAGTCAAAGTCGTCGTCCATCGTCGAGTCGTCGTCGTGGAGAGAATCAGACAGAGTCACGTGATGAATACTGCGCCTCTTTCGCCGTTACTAGCCCATCTCAAATAACCCCGTCTCGATGGACTTCTCGGACGATGGTCTGGCGATAGCACTATTATTTGCGAACTCTAGGGCCTGCTCCGACGGTGACATCTGCAAGAATGTGAAAGCCAGCGGGAACGGCTGGCGATGTACGCGCTGCGCGTACTGCAACTTGCTTGAAGCCTGCGTATATGCGCATCGAATCTGAGTCTACACGTGCTAACGTCCTGTGTCAGGTTCCGTGGGCATATTTATCCCTTGGCTCCACGTCGAAATGTTGGTGGAGCAGAGGAGAGGCCGTGTCCAGTATGACATGGTTACAGCTACCATCAGTGTTCCCACCACTTCCGTCCTGCTTTCAAGCCATATCCCAACGCTTGGGTTCATTGATAGTGGCCGAAGCTGCAACGGAAGGCTTGGGCATGATACTAACGAAGGAGCGAATGTAAAACGTCGGTCAAGTCCGAGTCACCGTCACCTCGTAGGAAGTTCAGACCGTTTCCCGAAGAACGGATCTATGCGCAGTTCGGCGGATTTGAAAATCACGGAGGCATGCAGATTCCGGGCTATACCCATTTGATATCAGAATGGTCCCATTCACGGAAATGAACAGATCTGCTACCCGCGCCCGTCGAACTCCCCTGCTCACCTGTGTTCCGGTGCCTTTCCTCACACTCGTTCCGTGCTCTTGTATACTAATTGGGAAAATGCGACGAGGGGGGAGAGGTGCTTTGATCGATCAAAGTGAGCTTGCAGTCGCGACTCGTGTAAATCGGCTCGGTTTGGTGGTAAGGATCCATTGAAGGGACAGGAAGCAAGACGCAAGCGCACCAAGTGTATGATTGAGAAGTCAATGGGCTGAAGTATATGAGGCATCCCTGGCGTGTGTATGTAAATGTCATATTCAGTTTACCGTACATCTTACAACTCGATAACAGCCAAGTTCCACATTATTATGCTGTATCAATCAGCACATGTTTGCTTTATGTAGGTCCTATACGTTGCATGTCCTGGTACCCATTTCTCTGAGAAATCTTGGATATGCTGTAAGACGATCTCCGTAAATCGGAGTGGCTGTTATGTTTTAACGTCGAAGTTTCAGGTCTGAATGAAACCAGGCGGCGGTTGCCGCTGGCAGGTACCCAAAAGCTCGTGAGTATACCACATCGTGGCATCACAAACATTCCTACCAGCCATCGCGCACTGACATGGCGGAGCTTTTTCTGTGTCGGTCCCTCCACCGCGCCGATTGACTCTATGAGCTGCCGAAAGGCCGCTTGGAAAAAATCGCCCGTCGCAGCAAGGGGCGGGCGCACTTCCCCTTCCACGTTCCTCGTGGCGCTAGCGCCCATCCCTGATGCACATCAAGTGCAAGCTGATGGGCGATCAAAGTAAGAAAATAATGGTAAATCTTCGTCCTTTAAATACCTGAATCCCCCGTGCTCTCAGCCTTGGAACTTAAGGAATCCTCCACCAGCATCCCAGAGCCTCACCTGCTTCTTTTTTTTCTAGGTTTCCGCGAGTCCTCTAGATTCCGATACATATCAATCAAGGACATGTCTTCCGAACTGGATCTGCAAGCTGCAGTGACTAGCATTCTGCAAAATGACTATGTATCCCGTGTGTCCTTCGCAGTTTTGGGCGGGTCAATCTTCTAAGAGTTTGCAGTTGCAATCGTTACTGCCGTCGCATACGATTACAGTAAGTGACGCAGGTCCTTGTGTATACCATCATGGTACACTGACTATAATATTGTCAGTCCTCACGTTTTCAGATGAGGTATTGCGCTGAATACTTTTGTATCAACCTTTCTCTAATCAACCATCTGAACAGGCAGAATACATTTGGGTCAGTTGCACACATTCTTCCGACAGTGGTGATATTTAGGCTCTGATATACCCACAGAACAGACCATGGTCATGGGTGTCCACCTTGTTCCTCATTGTGGGTACCAAACTTCCTGGAGGTTGTGCACCGCAGCAACCTGCTAAACACTATTGTAGATTCGATACTCTGGCCTTTGCAACATAATGTGCGTATTTCATTGTTATCGCAAGGATCGTGCTGCATGTTCGGTTCTAACTCGCTCCTGCACAGATTTGTTGGTTTTTGTAGGTCAACTACTTTATTAGAGTAGTCAGCCAGCTCACCCAACTGAACCGAAAGTCGGAAGTACATTCATGTTCACGTCTTTAAAAGTGAGTTGCCATGCGTTGGTAGTCGTTTACGGGATGTACTCAGGTCCCCACCCGCAGTCGTATGTCTTTTATTTTTCACCCGTTGTTGAATCCTTAAATATACCGGAACAGTTGTAAGGATATCGACATATATTTCGCGCACCCATTTACCTCAAGATGCTCTAAGGCATTGTTGCAGATTTCATTCTCCAGTGGTCGTTCTTTGTTTACTTTTGCGCAGCAGATTGTAAGTTTCGATGTCGTTGATGATTCAGCAAAGGAAAGAAATTCTAATTGTCACCGTAGTCGTAATGACCCTTCGGGTATGGGCCATGCACGGTCGGTCAAAGGTAGTCCTTTGGCCAACTGTTGTGATTTACGCTATAGCAAAAGCCTTGGGCATTGCTGCGGTGGTATTCTACAATGTATCTGAAATCACGACAGGTATAGGGTCTAGTCATCTTCCACGCACCATACTGACAGTTCTCTCGGCACGCCTCATCAAAACATCGTGTAGTGGCCATCCTTCCAGTGGTGGATCTCTCATTTTGTGTCCAGGGGTATTTTCGACCCACTTTGGCCGCCATCTCGGCAGTTGTGAACTTAATCTTTGGTGGAACAATGTGCATTTTGGTGATCATCCCATTCATAAGGGAGTCGATCCAAATGTACAAGGTAACGAAGCAATGGCAGCTCAACCGTTACATGAACCTACTCATTAAAGAGGGCGTCCTATACTTCCTTGTGTATGTCCTTGTGTTGTTGTTCTGCACCATCCAAATCTGCAGAGCTAACGGTAACCACTCACGACAGTGTCCAGGCGGGCAACCTCGTCAACATAATGGGTACCTTTGGAAAAATTCCGACAAGTGGCGCGGGGCCAGGATGGATCTTTGCAGTCATCTTTGAATACGTGCCTCTCTTCAGTTTGACGGCACGATTCATAATGAACATGCGAAAGCTGTATGCTCGCAGTATTCAAGGCGATGGTGCGGGCGCAATCGACACTGCGTTTGGTTTGGGATCTCTTCCCGGCCGCACCATTGTGACTCAGATCGCGTTCGCAGACGTCTGGGAGGAACAGGATGAAAGAGGAGAATATGTCGAAGGGATTACGATGGAAGAGATCAGGCGAGATACATGTGTTGTATGAGGGATGAGCTCCCTTGCTTCTTATTCCAACCGATTCGGACCCACCGCGATTCTGAATATCCTGGTTTTGATTGGATTGTACAGGAGATCAACGTCTTGAGGACACATTGATTTTGCACAAATGGTGCCACAACTTGATCATCAGTGGCACCTCTTGAAAATAAGCAAGAAGGGATCTTGATCAACATGGCAATTTCGGCATCGAGCTTCTTACTCATCAACCAACACATGTAGCAGTGCAAATGCGGTTGAGGAGGTTTCTACTTGAGTACCTTCTGGGGCCTTCGCCAAGGACTGGTGCGGATGGGCCACATAAATTTTATATTCGGTGACGTGGGTGGTGGTAAGCGACCTCCGATCGTTGGGACCGCACATTTTCCACGGTCTTGTGCAACTCGGGCCACATGCAACTTCATGCTAGCATTAAGTATTTTCGTGCAAAGTTACTTGATTCTAGAGAAAGCTGACCTGAGGGGTTTTATCAGATGTTCCCAACACAGATTTGTAAGAACCTTGAACGTGAGGTGCTCAACTTCCAGCCTATATCCATATTGCCTGGGTCGATCGAAAATTCTGTGTTACCTAACATGATAAGGAAATGGCTACTTTTCACGTCGCTCCTGCCGGCGCAGTGCTAGATTTTTTTTTGTGCGTACCCGCTCTTGCTTGTCCCACCAAGATTCACATACGGACGCGTGTCGCACTCGCGTAGTAGATAAGCTTTGCTGTCATGTCCTGATCTGGGGGCTGATGCCTTTTTGTTTCTGCTAGGCTCGACATCCGTATTCGTCTTATTGCATGCCACAGGAGGTTGGACGAAAGAAGTAAGCCCAAGGGATTTTATTCTCGAGCTGATCATACGTTGATGGGGCGGATAAACGTTTGGAGTTGATATAGGGAGGCTCGACACCAGTCATCCAGCACGATTCTGGTTCGAGTTTCGGGGTTTAATTCAAATATAGATTAAAGCGGTAGCGATATACAAGCGCAGAACACCTACGAACAAGTTGGGAAACTGGAAACCTGTGCATGGTCTACGTGCCAATTGTCAACGGCGAATTAGAAGCTGTCGTGTACCCGTGACCTGCGGTGACTCGGAGACCCGCGGTGACGACCCAACCTGACAGATGCTGCAGATACCGTAAGTTGCCACTACGGTTGTTTTAGATGGTCAGAATGGCTCCTATCGATACTTAAATGCATACACATGGCACATTACACAGCACCGCGGGCATTCGTCGCCGTCGTACGTGACCCACGATGGTTCAAGGAGACTCTTCCTGTAGATATCGCCACCGCCATCCGTCCCACCTTTCCTGCACGAAGAGGGGATACGACGGGGACTTCATCCACAGCAATGGCAGCATGGTAGGGATACCCGCGGCCACCTTGATGTCCATCATGATGATCAGCGCCCGACTCTACGATCTATATAAAGCACAAGGCGATGAGGATATCTGGTCATGTCATTGAAAGGATATGCGATGAATCCACGTTCTTTTAAAGGTGGATCTCTCATCTTTCCGGACTTCAGGGATTCCCCACCGGCATCCGAGAGCGCCCGCTTCCTTTTCCTGGTTCTTAGCAGTCTCGGAGTGCCTAACACCCATAAATAAGGACCATGTCATCTGCTATACAAGCTGCCTTGACGAGCATCCAGCAAAATGACTACATATCGCGTATGCCTTTCACAGATTGATTGGATCGGTCTCTTATGGCACCACAGTTGTAATCATCACTGCCATCGTGTATGATTACGGTAAGTGATGTAGACCTGGGTGTACATCGTGGTGGTCAACTAAGTCAATGCTGCAAGTCCTCACATTTTCGAGTGAGGTATTGTGCAACATAGTCTTGTATCGTGTACGAACCTCTTTCTAACCAACGTTCTGAGCAGGTAGAATTCATCTGGGTCAGTTGTGATCACTCTTCCAACTAGCTGACATCGATTGAGGCACAAACATAGAACAAACCATGGACCCGGGTGTCTGCATTGTTTCTTCTCGTGGGTAGCAACATGGAAAGCTTCTGTATGATACTAACACCGCGATAGATTCGTTACCTGGGCCTCTGCACTTCATGTATGTGCCTAGTGTTATTGTTCTGAAGGCTAAGTTCGGCCTGTTCCGCCAGACTTGTGAATGTTTGTAGGTCGCATACACACCGTGTCCGGGCTCATCTGGCTGACGAGTCGCCGGTTGAAAGATAGCAGTACTTTCACGTCTGCATCTGCAAAGGCGAGTGATCATGCTTTGTAGCAGAATGTACTCAGATATACCTGTAGTCGTATGTGTTTACTCTGTACTCATTGTCATAACTTTAAACATGCTTGAACAGTTGTAAGGATGTCCACCCTATACTTACTAAACTATTCTGCTCAGAGTGCCCCAAGGCAGTTTAGCAGATTTTGTTGCCGAATGGACCTTCTTCATTTTGGTGTGTGCAGCAGATTGTGAGTCTCTCCACTGACCACATTCTGCGAGATGAGGTCTAAAGCTAGCTACAGTCATAATGACCCTCCGCGTGTGGGCAATGTATAATCGGTCAAGGATAGTCCGTTGTGTGATGCTCGCGATCTTAGTTGCGGCAAATGCCCTCAAATTTTCGGTGGCAGTTTACTACAATGTCTTGGAAACGATAACAGGTCAGCTCCAACTCCTTCAACACGAGTGTCCTACTGACAACCCTGACCAACACCCCCTCATATTTGTGATACAGCGATCACTATCCCAGGTTTGGACTTCTCGGTCTGCATTCAGGGATATCTCTCACCCACTTTGGCTGTGGCTACGTCCGTTGTGCAGCTCGTGCTCAGCATCACGATGTGCATCCTGGTGATCGTGCGATTCGTGAAGGAGTTGATCGGAATGTACAGAGCAACGAAAAAATTGCAATTCAACCGCTACACAAAACTGCTCGTCAGGGAAGGCATCATGTACTTCTTGGCGTACGTCCCCATCTCGTTGTCCTCGGAGCAAACGAAGCAGAGCCGACGATGATTCGTCACGACGGTACACAGCTGGACAGCCTCGTCGGCACACTGACCATGTTGGGCACACCCCCGACAACGGGATCGGGACTGTTATTGTCCGCCATCTTGCAATACATTCCCCTATTCACTCTCGTCCCACGATTCGTCTTGAACATGCGGCAGCTGTATGCTGACGATGTCCAGGGTAACTGTGCGGGTGGGATCGACACGGCGTTCGGGTTGGGAACTTTATCCGGCCGCGGCACTGCCATGACCGAGATCGAATTTGCGGATGTTGGGGAGCAGAACGAGACGACTGAACAAGTCGAAGAGGTTGTGCAGGAAGTCAGGCGGGATACGGGAGTTGCGTAATGGAAGTACTTTTTCCCTCTCCTTCTGACTCACTCGTCAGCGCTTTTGCATACCCTTGTTTCAAGTTTCAAGAGGATCGTGACGTCCTGGGGATGCACCCTTAGTGTTCTTGTGCAGCGTTTGAGTTCCAAAAGTATTTTCACAGGAGACGACTAAAGGGGGAGTGCAGCAAAGGCCACGGAACAATGGAAATTAAAATTTTGATATACACACCTAAGACGAAGCTATCAACAAAGCACGTAGGCAACATGCATAAACTACTTCATCGATACATAAACAAACTCGAAAGCAAAATGTTCAAGTTAATACCGAACAAAGTCCCAAAAGAAGTCTTTGGGTTCATGTCTGAAGAGGGGCATCAGATCAAGAGCCAAAGTCACCACCAGAAAACCCACGCGTACCTCAATTTAAACCCTTCCAATTGCTTGACGATCATTGTCGACCGCGCCTCCACGCCCATGAACGAAAAGTGTACACCTTCCCTGGCATCGGTTGCTTCGATACCATGACTGTCCGTGGTATTCATCATGAGGGTCAGCCTACACGTAGATAGCAAGAATAAACGCTCACATTGACTTGAGGTGAGGCAGCGTCCCGTTATGCCTACGTGCATCCCCTACACGGGGCCGGCATAACAAGCACCGTGTCGCCCGAAAAATTAGATGGTCCCGAATAGACTGTTCCAGATTCCGGATTGTCTGCATGTGCTCCCCATCGATGACCCGGCATCGCGGACTGCTGCTTGTCGCTTGCCAGGTTTCACTTTCGGCACGGACATGCCACACCTATGGTATAAGCACATGACGATCAGTCTCGAAGATCACACCACTCAAAAAAAAAATACGTACCATATCCCTCCAATTCATGATGCATCGATCTCGGCAACACAAGCACTCCAATCGAGCATCCAGACGATCCATGTCCTCCACCGTAGCCACGTTTGGATCCAGCCCGCAGGCATGAACGATATATGGAGCTTCATCCATAAATCTAATCTTATATCGGTCCCAGAATGACCCAGTGCGTTCCGAATCATCTGAGACATCGTGGCCAGGATAGGGAACATCATGCAAGGCCACCGAGAACACTTGGGGGTAGGTGTAAGAACCACTACAACGTCCACATTCGAATAGTGCACAAGCCAGGCGTAACCTGTCTGTGACTAATTGAGGTGGTTCGATATCGTTTGTGGTACCATTTGTTGATGCCACGCCAGGAGTACCTTGCCTGGAGAGCTGAGGGGGTATTTCCACCAATCCAGCAAGCTCGATGTCGAGCTTCTTTCTCCACTCGCCAATTAGCTCCGGGAGCTGTATGAATGCAGATTCGAATATCTCGGAATGTGTAGGGGACCCTTCTGGGCCCCGGATGACAGTTCGAAAAGGGGGGAAGCAACTGAGGTCAATGACGTGTGGAAGAAGGTCGAAAGCTGGCGCGTTCGATGGTGGAGATGCCACGTAGGCCGTATATGCAGGTGGCAGTAAACCTCGGCGTGGTTGGTAAACAACCACATCTAATCGTCGAGATCGGTAGCTGTTCATAATGCCAAACAACGTGGGCGAGACTTGGTCCCATTCTAACATGTATGAGTCAGCTCGCGGTCAAGATATTTCAAGCAGGAAACGCTAACCCTTGTCTTTGAGTAGTCTGGATGTCCTGAAAAGAGACTTCCAGTTACTTTGAATTTCATAGCGTCCAAAGTACGCAACCTCCCGATCATACCCATGTTGTTTGAGACGTTCGAAAATGCTGTACCAGATCAACACGAAATCATCACTGAGAAGAGAAGTTGCTAACCTCGCGATTCGCTCTTGGCGACGCCTTTCTAGATCATAATGGCGTGCTGTTTCACGCCTTTTCTGCCAAGCTTCACAATCGCGTGCGTGCTATAAGAGTCGTTCAGAAAGAGGAGATAAAGGAGGAAGACAATCTAACCTTGTGTATTAGACCAAGTTGCCACTCTTTGTCGCTCAAAAACTGCAGCTTATCGGAGGCGCGTTCATGCTCGTCCATAAACGAGTCCATCTGTTTTCTGTCAACCCACGGCCCTGGTTCTGCGGCATGGTTAGCGAGGGTAATACGTCACATGATGAGAGCACGGACCATCATCTAACATGGCGTTTATCAAGGGCAGCACGTTCCTTGAGCGAATGATCCAAGGACACGAATAGTGATGGCAGAGGCTGGTTTGATTTGTGAACCCAAGGTGTTTAGTGAAACATCCTTGACGTCTTACTTTGTAATCCTGCACTCGGGGCAATACCTGCGGCGAAGTTCCCAGAAAATAATCTTGGCACGTTTTCCACACTCCTGTGATACATCTGAGAGGTTTCGGCGCGTCGAAAGTATTTTACATACGTGGCAACGGGCGCAGAAGGCAAGATTTGCGTACTCCGGTTCGGTCAAGTCGGCGGGACAGTCTGGGAAGCCCTCAACTTGGCGACGAGCGCGTTTCCAGACAAACGTCGAGGATTTGTCCATTAGGATGGACCGCAGTGACTTGCAGGTACGTGCCAGGCTGAGGAGGTCGAGCGGATGGATATAGTCGGCAATCTGTAAATATCCCGGCAGTCAGACGATGTAAGAGACGAGAGAAACCGTGTACAAGGAACAGCACATCAAGGTTCAGTTGACACAGCTCGCCGGGTTTTCCACGACGCCGCCTTTTGGGGCGGGCAGGATCTGGACGCGGTTTCTTGGCTGGTTGTGGGGTTATCTTTCCTATAGAGTGTTCGACGGCATGGTCCTTGCCATCGCTACCACGAGTTTGCGCCAGTTCGACCGCCTTTGCGGCTGATCTGGTCTGCACCATGGTGGATGGTACGCGACAGAGGGGTTTGTTGGTGTCGCGCGCTTTTAATAATTACGCGGGATGGCTGTGCAGTTCGTGCCTCAATCTCGAACGGACATGCCGCTCAACATTCCTGGTCTACTTGCACCGTTGCAGCTCATCTGGAATCCCCGCCTTGTTCTTCCTCATGTCGTAGTAACAGGTCAGACTAACGTGTCACGTTTTACGTCGACGGTTGACGTTTCCTCGTTGCAGCAAAGATATTCGCCAATTGGACTTTTTAGCGCTTCGAAAGGTTGGGTATCGTGGTGCGGTTTTCGACAAGGACAATTGTCTGGCAAGTCGCTTTGTGTGCGACCTTGCGCACGTCTGACCTGGTATGCTCAGACGATACCCTACCATGACCGACTCGTCCCGCAACTCGAGGTCTGTCACATCGACGATCCGTGCCCACATTCACTCACACTTGACACAGAACGCCTGGCGTGAATGTCGACGCGTCTTTGGCGAAGGGAACGTTCTCATCGTGAGCAACTCGGCCGGGACCAAACACGATGCCGGCCAAGTGCAGGTACGGATCACGACGTACGGTGGCGTCGGTCATCTCAAACGTATTTTCTCAGGCTGAATCCGTCTCGCACCATCTCTCCGTTCCGGTGCTTCGACACAATTCGCCCAAACCAGGGTATTCGTGCATCAAATCGATACGCGGGTATTTCTCTACGCTCGGAGATCCGATCAAAGACGAGGAGTTGGTGATCGTTGGAGACCGGATATTCACCGACGTCGTGATGGCGAACCGAATGCACCGGTATCACAAACGAGGTCCTGGAGGAGAGCTGGAGAGTCGCGGACCGCTGTCGGTGTGGACGACGGGGGTGTGGGAGAGAGAGAGCATGGCGATCCGGTGGTTGGAGAAGCGCGTGGTCGACATTCAGTCCTAGTCCTAGTCACGTGGTTAAATACTCTTCGTCATGCACCTCTTCAACGTCCCTGTCGTCGTTTCCCGTCGACTCGTTCTTCGTCCGTCTCGACCCGTTCGCTTGCACGCTCACTTTTGCTCGCCTCTACCCTCACGTCCCCTCGCACGACACTTTACCAGTCCACCCACCGTACGACCCTCTCTCCTCTCCCGTCTCCTTCCCGTCTCCTTTCGTCCGTCTCCCAGCTCCGGCTCGTCCCTACGCAAAGTCGTTGCGCTCGCCAAACCCGAGAAAAAACCCCTCGTTCTCGCCATATGTCTCCTCCTCGTCTCTTCATCCGTCTCTATGACCATCCCTCTCACCGTCGGAAAACTCATCGACTTTTTCTCCACCAATAGTCCCGTGAGCGTCTCTCTCGCACCTTCGCATCGGTCTGACCCTGCGTGGCCCGTGGAAACGGATCCGAATAGCATATACCGTATGGACTCTCGATCTACGAGGCATCGGGCATATTCCTCGTGGTGTTCACGACCGGTGCAGTCTGTAATGCCGCTCGGTCGTTCCTCATACGCATGTCTGGTATGTCATCCGCCTTGTGTACGCTTTGTTCACCGACGGTGTGATCAAGGCCAACGCATCGTTGCTCGGCTGCGCGAGCGCACCTACGAAGCCGCGCTCCGTCAAGAAGTCGAGTTTGTCGAAAAAGGCGAAGGTGACGTATTGAGCAGGCTGAGCGCTGATTCGAGCATCGTCGGTGAAAGGTGAATCCCAACACGCATATATCTTGATCGACGCATGAACTCGCATGATCAGCATCACCCAGAACCTCTCAGACGGTCTTCGTGCGGTCATCATGTCTTCTGTCGGACGTGCGTACACTTGGTGTTCCTCGGTGCGATCGTTCATCTTTTCTGCAACCCAGTCGGTGCCATGTTTTATCTCTCCCCGACGTTGACGTTCATGATGCTCGGCATCGTCCCACCGGTCTCGCTTGGTGCAGTCAGTTTCCTACATGCGTGTCTTTTTACACGATTCACGGAGTCACGCTTAGGTGTACTATGGTCGATACCTCAAAAAACTATCCAACCAGTCCCAAGAAGCCGTGGGTGAAATGACCAAGGTCGCACAAGAGTCCCTCTCCGCACTGCGAACCGTCCAAGCTTTTAACGCCAACGCTCAAGAACACGCCAAGTTTCGCGACCGCATTAATCGCGTCCTCGACCTCGCACGCAAAGAAGCCGTCGCATCCGGCATCTTTTTCGGTAGCACAGGTTGGAGTGGCAACATGACCATCCTCGGTCTACTTGGATATGGTGCGCGTCGAGCCTGAGGGGTGGACGCTCCGACTGACGCTCAGTTAGGCGGCACGCTCGTCTCGCACGGAGCAATCACTGTCGGTGACTTGACCAGCTTGTTGCTCTACACAGCATACGTCGGAAACGGATTGCAGATGCTCACGTGAGACTTTCCCTTCGTTTCGCACTTGTGCTTCGGCTGACGAGGTGTCCCCAGGGGGTTCTTCGTGCGTGGTTTCCTGTCTTTGGTTATACATCTGAGCTATAGTGCCACTCACGACTAGTCTTCGATCATGCGTGGCATCGGTGCGGGAACACGGATCTTTGAGCTCCTGGACCGCAGGCCTGCGATCGTGCCCAACCAAGGGATGGAGGTCGACCCATCCCGACGCGGCGTGATCCGGTTCGAGAACGTTGGGTTCGAGTACCCGAGCCGGAAGGGGGTCCAGATCCTCGACGACTTTAACTTTGAGATTGGCGTCGGTGAGAATGTGGCGATCGTGTACGTTGTCGCGCTGTGTGACTGCATCGGCTGAACCAACGGCTCGGACAGCGGAAAGAGTGGAGGCGGCAAGTCGTCGGTACAGTCGCTCCTTCTCCGGTATTACGACCCTGTGCGCGGCAAGGTCACGTTTGACGGACAAGGCAAGTTGCATTTCGTGGGGGACTTGGCCCGCTGAACGACCCGTTCAAAGACATTCGCGAATTTAATCCGAGTTCGTGGCGGAACATTATCGGCATCGTACCGCAGGTCCGTCATCCCGGTCCCGACATTTTACCCCCTCACTTTGCTTCCAGGATCCCGTGTTGTTCACGGGCACGATCGCGTCCAACATTGCGTTTGGTAATGCTACTGCGACGCGCGAACAAATCGAGGACGCTGCACGACAAGCCAACTGCGAGTTCGTCTGGGGCATGCCCAAGGGCTTTGACACCGAGAGTGAGTCATCTTGCCGATAACCAAGACATCCTTGACCGGTGTCCCTCCCAGTCGGCCGACTGAGTCTCAGCGGTGGCCAGCGCCAACGTCTCGCGATCGCGCGCGCGCTGCTCAAGCGTCCCGCGATTCTTGCGCTGGACGAAGCAACGAGTGCGCTAGATGCGACGAGCGAACACCGTGTCAACGATGCGATCGACAAGATTCTAGCGCTGCGGCAGACGACGTGCGTGATCGTTGCGCACCGGCTGTCGACGATCGCTCGGGCGGAGCGGATCGTCGTACTCGAGGGTGGGTGTTTGTTTTGTCGTCGGTCGTGCGCGTTTGACGTGGTCGTTAGACGGACGGATATCCGAGTCGGGGACGTACCGCGAGCTCGTTGGTCGTAGGGACTCGCGGTTCCGTACGCTCATGGCGGCGCAGCTGAGCGCTGCCGAGGCGGGGATTCCATCGTGATGATTGCAACGACATAGACATCATTATTATAGACGGATATGTACTTTAACCCTACACGCCTAGCTCAGCGGAACAATCGTACAGCGTGAAAACGATTCAGGATGATAATGGTCACCGGTACGTCGTCGAATCCTTGAGCCGCCATCGCCGAAGCGGGCCCCACCACCAGAGCGACGACCCGGCCGAGTCGTGCTCTTGCACCACGCGAGACTCGGCAACACCACGGTGCCGAAGTCCCTCGGGCACCGACTCGTGCTCAGGCACGTCCCTCCATTCCTCTTCATCGTCGGGGGGTGTCCGCTCCTCCATCTCCATCCCTTCCTGCCGCTCGCGCTGGGCCTCACGCAGGCCGTAGCTCCCCAGTCCCCATCCCACGACTGGCGGATGCCGCTCCTCTTCGTGCTGATACACCTGCTGGAGACGCTCGGCACGCTCGGTCGCCTGGATATGCGCCGCTGTGAGATGTGCATGCCGTAGGCGGCCGAACCAGCGGTGCACCATATGCACGGGTTGCATCCACACCGTCGGGCCGAAGTACGTCCCCGTCAATACGCTCGATGCATCCCGAGTGACGGAATGCGTCGCATCGGGTTCGGGTGCGTCGGGCTTGGTGCTCGGCTTGAATGCATCCGTGACACCCTTCCAGACGGACTTGGCCTTTTCGCGCTGTTCTTTCCGCCGCTGGGCGCGCAAGAGGCGCTTTTGCTGGCGTTTGTTCTCACGCAAAAGGAGTTCTTCGACTTCACGCACACCCATGCCGGCGCCGACCCACCACCACCAGCCAAGGAAGCTCTGCCAGAGGGTGACGGCCCACATGAGTTTGGGGATCCACAGATACTGGTCTTGTTGGGGGATGTAAAGGAAGTTGAGCGAGGTAGAGATAAGAGCGAGGATGATAGCACCAGCGCCAAAGGCGGCCGTTCCGCCGTCGGTTCGCCAAGCCTGACGACGGTTGACAAAGAAACCCCAGATGACGAGAAAGATGGTAAAGAGGAGGGAAAGGGCAGCGTTACACACATTACGTGTATCCTCGGCGATGGAAGCGACGCTGCTGCCGCATATCACGGGGAGGAGCTGCATGACGGCGGAAATGATGGCAAGGGGACCTGATTTGGCAAGTGTGGGAAGTCGGTCAACTATCGGAAGGGGGTGACATACCGAGAAGACCAAAGATGAGCCTAGCTTCAAGGTCGGAGGGGAAAAGAAGGGTGAGGAAGTGGATGTGTGTGATCTGATCGGGATCGTGAGAGGGGCAAGACAGGAATGGGGAATACGGACCTGGACGACGACGGAGGTGGTTGCGTTCATGACGACCCAGGTTGCGCCCTCGAGGGGGGTGTATCTGTGTTGGTACGCAAGAGTAGGGTCGGAAGAGTTGGAAAAATACTCCGAGGGGGGCATTTTGACTGCGAGATAATTGAGCATGTAGGGCCAGTGCTGGCTCTGCTGCATGGTAACGGAAAAGATGATGTATATGGTTGCGGTGAGGGATACGAGGAGGGTTATGACGCCCGTGAGCTGGAGGACATAGTTGGTGCGTGCGAGGGGCCAGTGGTACTGGGCTGTGAATACGAGATGGAGGAGGAGCACGGCCGTGAGGGTGAGGGTGATACCGGTGACGAGTATCTGTACGGGGAGGGATTGTACGAAAGGTGGTCTATATTGTAATATAGGATCGTTGGTATATGAACCGTTCTGTTGTTGCGCCATGGCCGGTTGGCCAAGATGGAGGAAGAGAAAGAAAAGCCATCGGACGTGGTAGATCACCCGCATCTCCAACTTGGCCTCTTGGCAACAATATTTGACATTCTTTTGCTTGGCTCGTTGCCGAGAAATAAATATGTACAAATATTCTACGGCATCAATTTCCCATTTCGGATAGCCTTGGCACATTCGCTCTGGGCTTCGTCGCGAAGAAATCGATCATAGACCACTTGCAACGTGTCACGCGCCTATTCACGGTTAGCCTGAGTCGTTGTACACCGGCAGGGACGCTCACGCTCATCGTCTTGCGTACGCTGTCTCGCTCAGCCAACCGTTTTGCGTATGCCTCCCACGCCGCGCCCGCCCGCGACTGGTCGTACCCTCGGTGCTCTTCCAACACATAGTCCCTCGCCACCCACGGCGCGAGCATCACGTCCGCCAGGGACAATGTCTCCCCGCAGAAATACGGGCCTCGCACCTCTGCCGCATACTTGCGTTGTGCCTCGTACAGATCCTTACGCGCCTCGCACGCCGTGCCCTCCCCCTGTGCCAATAAGAGCCGTTGCCATGCTTGCAACACGTTCTTGGTCACGTGATCGATCCAGATCCGAACCCGCGCCCGCTCGACTGGATCCGTCGGAAGTAGATTGGGTTTATGCGACGGATACGCTTCCTCGAGGAACTCGCACAGCACGATCGACTCGTACAACGCTTTGCCGCGGTACTCGAACGTCGGCACGAATCCCTTGGGATTCATCTCTGCACGGGCGTTGAGATCGAGGAGGGCACGCCATTCAACGTTCTTACCAAGGAATTGCAGTTCTTTCTTGTACGGATTGACCTCCTTGTATTGGTATGGGATGCCCCGTTCTTCGAGCGCGATCCAGACCCGCTGGTTAAAGGGGCAAAACTACGTTGACATGATGTGAGCTTTCCATCGGCCCATGGACAGGCCACACACCCATCCAGACCAGAACACGAGGTCCTGCGGATCTTGCTGTCGCGCCACCGTTTCCGCCGCATGTCCCGTGGCGACAGGGTGGAAGTCTTCGTCTGGAATTCGAGTCATGTCTTCGATGCTGCTTGCAATTCGAGGATCGCGTTTTATATCGTCTTTCACGACTCGCCGTTCACACGACGAAACAGCGCGCATGCGAGTGACCCTGCGTTCGTCGTCTAGGACGTCTCACGGATGCGGCCGCGATCGGTGGTAGCACATTGGAAGAGAGACCGAGCCCGAACGACGGCGATCTCGTTTTGGATCCGGCACCCACTTCGAAGAGACGGGCTAGAAGTGCGTGGAACCACCATCGCGGGTCCGTCCGAGACTGCCCGTCCAACTGTCCACCACCTCTACACTATCAGAATCGTTCCTTGCCGTCACCACGATCCACGACCCCGCCGAGAGCCGCGCACGTCTGGCGACATCATATTTGATACGCGGGTCACAGTCGATCGGTTTTGGATCAGACGCGTCGGTATCACAGTTTCAATTGCCCCCGTCGGGACGCTGAGGAGCATAGTCGGGATGTCGCGGTGGACGGAAGACTACAAGGATGGGTGACACAGAAGGGGACGCGTCACCAGTCTGGACTCTAAACGTTTGAACTCTGAACGCCTGTGGAGATCAGATCCTAAATGCGCCGCCTTGCCATGTGTCGTCACCACACGATGGATACGACTCATGCCTTTTCCACGTTGACGCATGTCGCCGTCCGTTGTCAGCACAATGCGCAACTTCTGCCATAGGTAAGACATCAAACTGCGTTTTCGAATGTAATCTCGGAGTATCGCGGGTCGCTAGTGACGGGAAACAGTGGACTGGGTAATGACCAGACGGACTAGAGACGGTCTGAGACAAATATTGATCGTTTCCTCTTAGGTGGTTTCATCGCCACCCTCCCAATTCTAACAGATTATCGGTGTACCACGTCTTGATACGCTGCAGGCGCGCTTGAACTCGGGGGAGCCATCCAATCTGTGATGTCGATGACACTCGAGCTCAGCCACATTGCCTGTTCGATCGCCTCGTGAACTGAAAGGCACCCAACGTCACAGTGGCGAGAGACATGTGAACGTGAGGCACTCGTGACCGCGATGGGCGGCCCGTCACGGCCAGTGTGGGACTCCTGGACAGCCTTGTGGCCGAACTATGGCGCGTTCACCTATTACGTGGCGGTAACGTCACTTCCAAGGATATCGAGTCACGGGTCCGTAGCCTTCCTTTTCAACATCCGTTCAAGTTCATTGATAATTTGTGGTGATCCATCAGCATATTACACCCCAATCGTCCTCGCCCTCCGTGGTCAGCCGTGTTTCTTCCATGACCCAGGTCGCTACATCACTCCCGATCTGCAATATAGTATTCATTGCGGATCGACACTCGGCTCAATCACAGAGCAGATCTAGACTCGGAGGAGAACTCGTCCTCAGTGAACCTGGCCATCCAGAGGGATGTAACGACATCATTTTCGAATTCAACCAAGCGCTGGCGGAAAACACAGAGTGTCCGTATCGTTCACCAGCACCTATCTGCTATACACCCCAATAACCTATGGTGTTTCCGCCCATCCTTTGGGGGACCACGCTGCGACAGTCGGTCGGGTCGTGCGTATCTTATCAGTGGCTCCCATGGGCGAGCAGGGAATCAGCATTCTTCCCTTGGCGTCCTCCTGAAAAGTCCGCTTCGCGAATGCACTCGTGGCGCGTCCTGGTCTTGCTCTTTGTATCGAGCACCTTTCCATCTGCTACTTGCGATGCCACCCAACCTGGCACCCTCTTCCACGTACGGACTGATTTGTGGTCACGGTCCCCACACATGTGCGTACTTCCCACCCGCCGCGCCCCCTTGTATCGTCCACAGTTTGGCAACGCATTCATGTCCATTCTCCGTCTCGCCAAGAACGTCCGGACCTTGAGTCTTACTCCAGGTGCAGGCGTCACCCTAGTCTTTCCCCCGGATGATCTCCTGCATGCCCTTCGCCATTTGAGCAAACTGCAAGTCTTTGAAGGCGTATACCCTCCTAGGATTGATATGGCTCAATTGATGTCCTGCATGGCCACGCGGTTATTGCTAAAGCATCTCATCGGCATATCCATCCACCAGGCAATCAGACCCACCCATTACTCTCACCATCTTGTTCCCTCACTAAGTTCGAGCTTGCGAGCATTCATATCAAGGATGCCGAGCTTACGTGCATCATCAACGCGTTTAGCACGACCCTCGAGCACCTCACGTTGCATAAAGTTACAGAACTGACCAACGCGGAACTTGCTGCCCCCTTGAACACCGTCTGCACATCGCTCACCTACTTGTGCTTAAGGGGTAACGCGTTTCCACGGTGTCCAGGTGAGGAGTATGCGGTCGATGCCACCATCACGCACATGACGCGCTTGACTACCCTGATGATTGACCCCCACTTTACTTCGGAACGGATGGTGGAACGACGTATGGAGGCGTTTTTGAAGCGGGCCGTGCCTACACTCACGGAAGTAGATCTGCTGTTGTCTGTCCAAGGCATAAGCACACCTCAGACTTCCGAGTCTTCCCTGGGAGGCGTGATTGGGCATGACTATCCAGGATGGAAGCTTGGCTAATCTCACCTTGTGATGCTGTTTCCGTGCTATATAAGACCTTGATGACCGACGAATTGGTCTCGCCGTTCTGTTTGCAAGGCTAAGGATGATAGGTGGCTGATATCGTGGAAATACTGCCTGGCTGCCTCGGGAGGTCATACTATAGACTCCAATAAATATCCGTGTGACATCACAGCAGTACTCACCTTTTCGCGCTTGATACTGGCCACGTCAGCGAGCGCAGGCGGTACCGTTCGGCCCGGGTATGTTGACACTGCCAGCATTGAAGTTGAAACCACTTGGACAGAACTCTTCACACTGACTCTGGGGCGAGTTCAGATATTTGGCCACGCTCGTTCCTGTTCTTGTCTCTTGTAGTTCTAGGGCTTTACCAGGTATGATGTGTTTGTGTTTTACTAAACCACTGACATCTCAGCTGTCCTAGGCTACGGTATAGGTCATCTATCTACGCTGGACGGCGTTGCGGCGGGTCTATGCAAGGCCAGATACGAATCGCTTTTCACACCAACATTTCGAATAAGAGCCAACATGAACGACCATGATTGTTGGAAATGTGAATATGATTGGCACGTTTCGCCGCGTTCGAGGAAATCGAGGGAAACCGTGGTATGCGTCCTATTCGACAGTGGAACGCAACGCCAGTTCTCGGGTGTCCGTATAACCCTGCTGTATAGCAACGACGTCACTTCCCAACATGCCGACTCATGGGTATGTGGCACATTTCCCTTTTAACCACTGTTCGTGGTCATTGATCGGTTGCGACCCTTCAGCGTATCACACCCCAAACATCCTTACCGTCTGTTGTCAACCGTGCTTTTTCTGCGACTCAGGACACGCCGGTGGCACAGAACGCTGCATCGCTCCCAATTTGCAACATAGTATTTACGGTGGATCAATGCTTGCTCCGATCACAGACCACATCCAGAGTAAAAGAAGGCTGCGGGGAACTTCTGCTCGTCGATTCTGTTTATCCGGAGGGATCTAACAACACCGTCTTCGAATTCGACCAACCCCTGACAGAAAACACGCAGAGTGTGTCTGTCTCTTTCACCAGTTCATATCTATTACACACATTCATGACTCGCGGCGTTTCCTTCCATCCCTCGACTGACGACTATGCAACGGTCTGTCGAGTCGTGCGTATCTTGCCAGTTGTTCCTATGAGCAAGCGTAGAACAGTCTCTCTCCCTACAGAGCTCCTCCTCCTCGTCTTCGAAAACCTGTGTTTTCCACTGACACGTCGCGGTTGGAAAAAAGACGTCCTGTCGTCTGCGATGGTGTGTCGAAAATGGATATGTGCGCTTGACCTGCTGTTGGCCAATTTTCGCTCAAGAGATAGCCAACACGGATGTCCTCCTGAAATAGTCGGCTTTACGAATGGGCTCGTTGCTCGCCCTAGTCTTGGTCTTGCTATCAAGCACCTCTCAGCTCGCTACTTGGAGACACATCCATCCTGGGATCCTTTTCCGAGTTCTACCAAAGGCGAGTCCCAGCTAGAGTTTCTAGACAAATGCCAGCTCCGACGCAGTGGCCGGTATAGATCAAGGTTTGGGAGAGCCTTAATATCTATCTTAGGTGTTGCCAGAAATGTTCGGACCTTGCTTATCGATCCAGGGATCTGTCTCGTCTTTGCTCCGGACGATCTCGTAGATGTCCTCTGCGGACTGGGCGAACTGGAAGAGTTCGAAGCCACAAGGTGTACCCTCAGCATAGCTCAATTGTTGTCCTGCATCGCCGCATGGCCGTCGTTGAAGCTTCTTACTATCCGGAACACCATCTTCCCACCCGGCCACTGCACCCTCCCTTTAGCCTCGCCCTCCTGTTCCCTAACCGAACTTGAACTTGTGGGCATACCCATCCGGGACGACGAGTTCATACGTATTACAAGCACATCTGGCACAACCCTCGAACGACTTACGTTGAACCGCATCTCGGGGCTGACCAACGCGGGGCTTGCTGCCGCCTTGAATGCCGTCTGCACATCGTTGACTTATCTGTGGCTCACGAGCGATGCGCTTCCATTGGGGCCAGGTGAGGAGCGTGCGCTCGATGCCACCATCGCGCGCATGACGCGCATGACGAGCCTGAATATAGAGTCACACCTTGCATCCGAACGAATGGTGGAGCGGCGCTCGGAGGCATTTTTGCATTGTACCACGCCTGCTCTCCCCGAGGTAGATGTCTTGCTGCTGATTGCACGTCCGCCTCAGATTTGTGGTCTACTTAGAATTTTTGATGGTGAATGGCCTGGGTGGAGGATGAGCGTGAGCGATCCAATCGGGCTTCAGGCGTGCTACGTAGGGGATAATATTTAGCTCTGTAAAATTGTACGACTTGCTTGGGACTCACCCTCCAAGGGGGTGCGAGCCTGACGCCGACAAGTCTAGTTAACTAGTGTCGAATGGATTTGGGTGTTGTGTCGACGAGAGTTGGGACCGTAATCATGATGTGCCAGAGTTGCTTGGAAGTGACCATAGATTTATTGTTTATAAAGCGGATGACGAACGTTCTGACTGTCCCAGTGGTCGAGTCTTGCAGTTATTATGGGCCGATGTATACACCAGGGGAAAACACTGACTGACTACTTAGGGGACTCCCTAATCGGGTAGCTTGTTGTGGACGCGCGGTGGATCGCTAACCTGATGAATTAACCAAGTTCCACACTGGACATCCACGCTCTCTATTGTCCACCCATCAGGAACAATTGGAGAAGTGACTCTTTGCTATATAAGAACGGGCTGGGTCTGTTCTTCTGACTGTAAGATTCAACCTTTTCATCCGTTACCGATAAACACTCATCATTCTTGTGCTCTCTTACTCTGCGCGATGCCAACTCGAACGTTGTTCACGACGACGCTAAATCCCGCAGACGCTGCCACAGGCGCGGGCCAGCACGCGAGAATCGTGCGCATCTTGGTACGTTTGATCTATCCTCGAATTCTCGTGTTGTTACCTTACCACATACTCAGCGTAACATGAATTCTCTCAAACTGCGCGACCATAAAAATGCTGTCGCTCCCGTCCGTACCGAGGCTCACCCATCTCCTATGAAGCAGTCTGCCTCCAACCGACACCCGGGTCAATCGCACACCCGCACCACCGTGGACGACGCGATCAACCACGAACTGGCCAAGGCGCGGTACCTCATGGACGATCTCGCGGACCACGTATTTGGTCACATTGTTTCGACCCAGCTAGCGAGGGATATCTTGCGCCAATTCGTTGATGATGGATTCGTAAAAGTCTTCGAACGGACATCCTCTCGCCACAACCGCGATGACAAGGTCGCTCTTGATCCGCGCTGTGAGGAGGTTGAATGTGCCATTCGACAAGCGTTCGAAGACGCGGACGAGCGCGACTGCATTCGTCCGGATATCGAAGGCAACGACGCCGAACCGGAATCATCTACCAAGGATACCACGAGGAAGAGAAAGGGCAAGCACCCGACGAAGACGTATTCATTCAAGTGGAACACTTTTCTCAGGGACCCGCTCCAGGAAGACGAACTCGTTTCATTTCTCAATGAAACAACCGATCGCGCTTTTGCTTTTGCGCAGTCCAAACTTGCCGTTGCGGAGCCGAAGTTACACCATCGCTTCGCGGCTCCCCAGGACAAAAGGCACGCCATGGCGCTATCGTACGAACCAGACGGGGAAGACATGCGACCCGACTTTGTTCTGCTGCCACGCGAGGCGTTCTCAGACGACTTCAAGACTGTCGACCCGGAATATATAAACTTTACTGCTTCGCGCCTCGTCGGTGAGGCAAAGAACAAAGATCTCGCTGCGAGCCTCGAGCAGGTGCAACGGTACGTGCGGGGCATGAAACGGGCACAGCCATGGGTCCACTATGTGCTCGCGATGACGATCACTCGGGACAAGGTGGCTTTCATGCGTGGAGAGGGTAGCGGCACGGAGCGCCTCGAATTAATACTAGAGGATGGGCGTGGCTGCATCGAGTTCATTCGGATCCTCCTTGGTCTCGCGCTGGCGGACAAGATCGACTTGGGCCAGAATCCAGACGTCGTCATCGGGCATGGCAGACGGAAGTGTGGGATCAACAGTGCTACCGATGTGCCTTCCACGTCGACCACACAGGCTATGTCTCGCGCGACAGGGCCAAATGATGTCGAGGCGGTCGCAGATGGGTCTTCCAGGATTTCATCGTCAAAGGCATTTACAAGTTCTTCTCGCACTCGTCCCCGCACTAGCTCGGCTACATCCAAGGGTTCTGTCAATCCTCGCACACGTAGCACGTCTGTGGTATCAAAGGCATATCCCACCTCTCATAGCCGCAGTATCTCAGCCGCATCCCAAGAGCTTCCAGCCTCCCACCGTGCTTCGGTTAGGTCCAGAAGAGTTCCCAGCTCTTCCCATGCTCGCAATGTTTCAGCTCATCTCCCCCGGCAAGCAATTACAGCATCCTCGACGTCCTCGAAGAGAGTCCGCTCCGAGATCGCGGAAGGTAATGACGAAGAGCCAAGAGCAAAACGATCCAAGCTTGTCGACACCGCAACTCAGCAAGGGGAGCGAATGGTATTCTACCCCGTGTGCGTGTACGAACACACGTGCCTTGGGATCCTGTTCACTTCCAGCTCGATCCGCGGACGCGGAACGACCGTGTTCTGCGTCCTGGATACCGGAGATGAGACGACGAGGCTGGCGTTGAAGATGTCGTGGCAAGATGTCGAGCGGATCGCGGAGCAGGATGCGGTTCTGGAAAGATTGGTGGGGCATACTCACCCGAATGTAATCATCCCCAGCAGGTGCACTGTTTTCGTTTCATGAGGGGAAAGTTCACTTACACGTTGGTTCAGGACATTCAATGCCACGAGGAATGGAAAGCTGTGCACGACACTCGGTGCCATCCGAGGGTTCCTTGACGAGCAGATCGATCACTTGCAAGTCGAAAACCGGGTGCTCAGGATTTCCCTCTCCGTACTCAAACGCCCAGTGAGATACTTCTGGGGTGTGCATGATTTTGTGCGCGGGTTACGTGGTGCGCTATTGGGTACGTGCTGTCTTCGTGAAACGGGTCGTGATGGGGGCTGACACGATGGTGTGAAAGGACACGAGTTTCTTACCAAGATCGGCATTCTACATCGCGACATTAGCGAAAACAATATTGTGCTGGGCGTTTATCCTTGGGAGGAGCGAGGATACCTGATCGATTTCGACATGGCTATCCTCCAGGATGCCGAAGAACCCACACAAGTACCATCGTCTGCATCCGTAACCCGGCTTCATCAGCCCGTTGGGCAAAGCTCTACAGACGCTGCCAAACCAGACGAGAAGAAGCGCGTCAAGGGGCTACGAACGGTGAGTACACGTGTAACCTTATATTGATATCATTCATTGCTCACGTCATTGAAAGGGTACCTTCCCCTACATTTCCTTCAATGTCCTCCTGGGCCAGACACATACCCACTTTGATGATGTCGAATCATTCCTGTATGTGCTACTATTGTTCTTTTTCTCGTATGCAGGCGCCCTTTGCAAGGAAGACCTTGAGGCTGCCCACAAAAGCAGTTTTGTCCAAACCACCGGGTCTGGGCGCCTGTCTCATATGGCGAGTTGGCCGAAGAAGTATGCGGACTGGGCAGACGGAGATCCGCAGGCTATTGGAAAATCCAAGGCTTTCGATGTCTGGGATCCCTTCTGCGAGGAGACTCTATTAGAGAGCTCTGAACTCAAGGATTGCCTATCGAACAACTGGCCAGAGGCATTGCACCCGGCTATCAGGGATCTCTTAGCGGATTCGTTCAAGGCATTCAGTGACAGCACGCATTGTACGGCGGCAAAACGAAGACGGACCGAGGTCTCGCATGCCCAATTTGTCAGCATACTGGACAAGTGGTTGGCTACATACTCTGCGCTTGAGGGCGATTACTCGAATTGTCCAAACTTTAAGGATTCTAGGTTAGTTAAGGTTTGGCTCCTTGCACATCATGCTTCTCGCTAACCAAGTTTTCCTTCGCTCCCTGCAGGAAGACAGAATAGAACTGTAGTGTGAAGATCAGCAGCTCGACTATCTTTATTACGAGGCCTGTGGCCTCCTGGGTGTTAACGTCGGCGTTGGATCATTCAGCTAATCTGGAACGACACACACGTTGTATTATATCTAACCAATGCATCTTAGTATAGAAGGGAGTGTACGCATCAAGCATCACGCTAGTTCCTCAGTCCATTGCGAATTCTCAAGCTGGAAGCGTGGTTCAGAAGTGTACTCGGAGCCGTACCATGCAAGAACATATATCCGAGCCTGGCATATCCACAAGCCGGTCCACTGTATCCGTCAAGACGGAAACGAGCCACAATGCCTTCTATTCAGGACAACGAGCTCACATGCATCGTGAACGCGTCCGGGGCAGCCCTCGAACGGTTCTCGTTGCGTTCTGGCTTGGGACTAACCAACGCGGTGTTCGCTGCATGTCTGAACATAATCTGCGGATCACCGACAGATTTGTACATCGAGGGCGGCATCCCGCTGCCACAAAGTCTGGGCGAGGAGCATGCACTCGATTCTGCGGTCGCGCGCGTGACACGCTTGGCGTTCTTGGCTATCGGCCCCGATGACGCCTCAGGGCTGATGACTGAGCGACACACGCAGGCGTACTTGCAACAGACCACGTCCGCCCTCGCCGAGTTGCGTCTGAGCCTGTCAATCACGCATCCACCTCGGAGTTCTGGTCTTATTAGAATGGCTAAGCGTGATTGGCCTGGCTTAAAGATAGATGTCAATGTTCGGCGGGGGTTCGAAAAGGACATGGCGAGCACCCTGAGTATTCCGAGGTAGCTGGCTCGTTCCTTCGAGGGGCGCGAACCGAAGTTGACAAAGATCAATGAATTGATTAATCTCGGCATGCTGGGTGTACTTTTGTTCAATGGGGTACTAGGTTTGACTTTCCAACAAGCCAAGTCTCTTCCGATAATCCATCACCCTCATACCCGGCGCCTGGCGCCATCATGTGCACATACTCCATCGGAATCACGGGTTCCTCCCCGGACGGCAACGCCATTGAGCAGCACTCACGGGGAGATCACTAACCAGGCCGGGCGCTGCGTATCTAGCGAGTGGCTGGTTACCGCAGACTGGCTCGCGTGCCAATTCCAGGACGTCAACGGTAAAGTGCGTCTGCGTGGGCGTGTGGTCGTCAGGACGCTGACGAACGCGAATGGACGAGAAAGTGGGAGGTATGTCGAGACTTGGAGCAGGGACCATTACCGTGAGGTGATAGTATCCTATCAGTAGGTGCACCGTCATTGGCCTGTATACCAAATGTGTGAGAGCAAGATTATCGCGTCGTCGTGGTCGTCGTGGTCGCGACCGCCCGCGTGCATCTTCGTCACCCTCGCCCTCGCATCCCCCAAAACAGGTTAGCAGGACGAAAGTGCCAGGGCAAAGGGGAGCGTGAGGCTTCCATGCACATCATAGTCAGAGACTGGGGTTTTATTTTCAGCCGAGAAGCCAGATGAGTTGAAGGTCCTTGACGTCAACGATTAGAGACCCGCTATTAAATGTTTGTAACATTTCCTGATGGCCCTACACAAAAAAGGGGTGATACTCCGGCCGCATTACCATGTGTTTGTTTGAGGGAAGGCGGGGAGGATTAGTAGACGCTAACTAATCTCTTAGTAGAAATCTACGGCTCAACCATAGAACGCTTTCCACCATTCTTTTCCACAACTGCCTAGCGTGTAGTGTCATTGCCAATTAGCGAGTCACTGGACTTGTCGAGAATTATGCAGTCACTGCCACCTATCGCCAACTTCGATACCACTCAGCTGACTTTCAACCTCGCGGGTTGCTCTAAATTTGTTGTCACCAGATGCCAATCTCGTGTGTGTACAAATGTTCCTTGCAGTTCGATGAGGTGCTCGTGGAAAGGGCGTCGGAAGAATACCCATCTTCGCTTCCAGTGCGCGCCTCTTGTTTGCCTCGTGGTAGCACAT
>JBBPLN010000261.1:0-28496 GCA_038089815.1 Sutorius eximius | reverse complement strand
AAGGGGAAAAGTGAGTTCATTTCCTTCTTGCATTGCTAGTTACGGTGATCTCATTTGTCAGGTATGTCAACATGGACTACCTCGTCTTCTCGGCCATTGCACATTTTGCATTGGTCATGTTCAACTTCTCATATGATATCGTGTGTCAGTGGCACAAGAAGCTTTGGGACCGTATGTCTACAATGCCAGAAGACATCTGTTTAAATCATCACTCCAAAGTCGTCTGTTTTTTCATGCCCAAGTTCCACCTGAAAGCCCACATTCAGAGCTGTCAAACTAATTTTTCATTCAACTTCACCCATTGGGTGGGTCGGACAGATGGGGAAGCACCTGGGCGTGGCTGGGCAAACTTCAATTGTGTGGCATCAAGCACAAAAGAGATGGGCCCTGGGGCATGACGTGATCATCTCAATGACCACTTTGGTGATTCTAATTGGAAGAAGCGCATGGATCTCGGTATGTCATGTGCGTGGTTACTTTGTGTTCAGCTGACTTGAATGTGCTTATAGGAAAAACCATGTTATGCAAGTTGACAGAAGCTTTGTCGAGTGCAGAGGTTCACCGTCAGGAGCTGGAGGAGTTGGAGAGCACCATCGAGCCAGCGCAGCTAGCAACATGGCTCAGTGGATTATGACAGTAGGAAGAAGACCCGACAACAACCAACCCATTCGAGAGTCAAATCATGGGTAAGTGGTTACACGTCCGGTTGTGGGTGCGAATTCTAACGATTCTCTTTGTCAACTACCATGGATTAGCCACGACACAATCTGCTGTCAGGCTCCGTCTCGCAAATGAGGAAGCACAGGACTTGAAAGAGCACACAGATGTGCCAATACATGCTGATATCTCGCTGTCCATCTTGATTTCTGCCAGGATTGACATCCAAGACCTACAGTGAGTATTACCACACTTGGTGGACTTGGAAGTTTCTAAATGACACAAGGTGTCAATTGGCCAGCGATAGTGCTGGACTGGGGATCCACGCTACTGATCTCCAGAAGGCTAACATTACCTCACGCCGCACTGCACTCCAGAGAAGGCTAGATGTGTGGATGCAGGCACAAGTACTATATATGCCTGTTGTTACAGTGCTCCGTGCAAGCAGCTGCTCCACTGACGGGGCCGACAGGGACACAAACAGGCCAGAAAAGGTCAAACTCTGGTTTCCTTCAGAACTGAGTTCTGGCATTCTATGCAACAAACAATTGCAAATAATCGAGTGGGATTTATGCTATGCACAAGTGAACAATGCTCTTAATGATGTCCGGTGCAGTATTCAGTTACACGCGCACCTCACAATCTTCAAAACAGTCAATATTCATGGCCAACATGCTAACACACGTGTGCAAAGTGCTCTTGACTATGTGGAAAAGAAAAAACGGCAGAGTCAAGCAAAGTACAATGTTGCACAGAGCGCTCTGCTGGCCTTGAGTGCATCATTGGACAAGACAGGATGGGAGGATCAGCTTCGGCCCTTGTGCGACAAGGACATGAGATATATGACTGATATGCTGGATGGTCAGACAGAGGGCACTAGAGACCTGTTGTGGATTTGGAAGGCTCTGGGCATTTTAGGGAAAAGTGACGACCATCTTCGGGACTGTAAGTCTATGCTATCTTGTTTCCGCCTGATGTCTGACCAAACTACAGTATGTCAGGTTTGCGCATTGAATGGTGCAAAGCACGATCACGCCACGCTCATTGGGCCAAAGAAGTAGTCTTGCTGAGAGAAGAAATGTGCCAGGTTTTAGCATTTTTGGAGTGGGAAAGGGACATGTGGATGCAGCGTGCGTCTGCTCGTTCATTTGAAAAAGCGGCTGACCATGAAGGTTCATCGGCTTATGCTAAGTGCCAGGCAGTGCTACAAGGGGCTATGGCTGCGGCATTTAAGTCATCATGGGCGAACGTGGATCATCTGAGTGACAGGGTGAACACTACAGTGGAACTGGTTGTAGCAAGTATGTAAATAGTGTGTTGCTGATATATCAATTGTGCACCAAATTGAGTAGGCTGGTGTGATATATCATATATCATGGCATTGGGCTGACTCGTTCGCAACAGTACATTGCTGATATATCAATCCTTAACTGCTGAGCTGGGTTACAGTGGATCGATATATCACAGCAGGGTATCGGAGTCAGGTGCCTACCACATACCTAGTGATAGTGATACAACACTCGTGTATTAGTGTGGATAATGGGACAGATCCACAACAGTAATAGATCACTGATATATTAGTTGTCGGCCACTGAGCATTACTAGTACACAAGTTTGAAATGATACACTATCCGTATCGATATATCAACCGTGCACCAAATTGAGTAGCTGGGTCTACCACATACCTAGTGATATAACACTTGTGCATCAATATGGATAATGCAATATATCATGGCATTGGGCTGGCTCATCCGCAACAGTACGTCGCTGATATATCAATCCTCAATTGCCAAGCTGGGCTACAGTGGATCAATATATCACAGCAGGGTATAGAGGTGCCTACTACATACCTGGATAGTGATATAACACTGGTGTGTATTAATGTGGATAGTGGGACAGATCCACAACAGTAATAGATCACTGATATATTAGTTGTCAGCCGCTGAGCATTGCTAGTACACAAGCTTGGAATGATGTACCACTATCCGTATTGATATATCAATTGCACACCAAATTGGGTAGCTGGGACCTAGTGATATAACACTCGTGCACCGATATGGATAATGCAACGGACCTGCAACAGCACGTTGCTGATATATCACTGAATTGAGTAGGTGGGGGTGAATCAGAATCAGGCCCGTGTCAGAACCTTGTCTTGAACTTACCCAGGTATCCACTCAGAGGTGACCAGAATCGAAGGCAGAAGAAGTGATATCAAGACTAAGGTACGACAGTGTATCCTACAGCCTATATATACGTAGAACTATTTGTGTGGGAAACGCTGACGTTACAAGTGATGTCATGGTGACATAGTGCAATGTGGAAAAGGGATGTCAGTGGAGATGAACGTGAGAAGAGTCCAGAATGCTCTAGAAGTGATGGAGATTAAATAAGCATACTCGTGTTTTGGCATGCTGATCAGGCATGGTTGTAACATTGTGTGACGTCATGGTCTGGACGTCTGTGATCGGGTGTGACGGATATAAGGGATGACTATCTAATCTATGTACTGATGAGATGTCTATCTAATCAGATGGAGGGAGATTGGAAGATAAGATAAGGATAAGATGTCAGGTGAAATGTGGTTCTGACAGCCCGGGTGATATATCAATCTTCAGCTGCCGAGCTTGGGCTGCAGTGGATCAATATATTGCAGTACCACACACCTAGTAGTGATAGTGATATAACACTCGTGTATTAATATGGATATCCACAACAGTACGTCGCTGATATATCAATCCTCAGCCACCGAGTTGAGCTACAGTGGATCGATATATCGCAGTACCATGTACCTAGTGATAATGATATAACACTCGTGTATCAATGTGGATAATGGGATAGATTCGCAACAGTAATACATCACTAATATATTAGTTGTTGGCTGCTGAGCATTACTGGTACAAAAGCTTGGAGTGATGTACCACTATTTGGGTGCTACCACCGGAGTTAGATATATCATTATAGTCGCTACTGGTGATCATTGTCCATTCATCCTGGGCGCACGAAAGATAGCCATGGCACCTGCAAGAGATCAACACCTGTCACGCCAGCCCTCTGGGCAGGACGAAGTCGTCTCGCATCGTATTAGATGCGAATTGTGTAGTCCTGATGATCATGCGCTGCCGTAGTCTCATGGCCCTCATGTTACCATGATCCGGGACTCACGGTGCTTCGGAGCGTCACATAACCCACAAAGCATTGATTAAAGAAAGGGGAACCGCGTCATCTAGCATCCGCGATGATACGATATGCTGCCATCAGGTGGTGGATCTAGAGTTTATCCAAAGAAAATTTGCGAAAGAGGATGAATCTGGCACGCTGTGGCTGTAAAGACGAGCAGTGGAACACTCCCGGAATGTCGGAGAGCATGTGACGTTTCGCCTGTCCGTCGCCCAGCTCTGTCGACGCACCTACAGGGACATGGACGATATGCTGTGGCGTAGCCGGGTCTCGACCTGCAGATATCATCCGACTCGGTTGCAAGCGACGACAGACATTTGACGTGCCAGCGTGCCGTTCAACTTAGGGCCGCATTCCACCTAGCGTTCTTGTAAACCTCCATGGCGAACGCGACATGTACAAGACAGCAGAAAATTTGCTTTCAAATGGCACCCGGGTCAAGTGACAAATACTGCTTGACAAGGATACGCACGTCGCCGAAGCTTGAGGTTGATGCGATCAAGGGCCTCGCAAATCAGAGGAGAGGAGAGCGCCAGACTTACCGTCGAACCTCGCTGGTTGTTTGTGCTGGAAACGCGTGATTTGTGGCGTGGGCTGGGCGTGGACTGTAGTGCGGAAGCGGAGAGGTGCCACGAAACTTTTTCACCAAACCGCGTCGAGTGGCAACAAGGATCAGATTCAGATCTATGTCGATCCGTTGGTCGCCAACTCCCAAAAGATCGAGTCGAACGTAGTGCCATGGGGACTCGCTGAAAGATCCTCTTCAAGAGGCCTTGGCGAAGCATGGACTACTCTAGCCCGCGAGTCGCACCCAAAGGTAGAGCAATTAATTGAGATCTTCACGGGCAACTGGAGATTAAGGGGTAGGAGATAAGGTGAAACAAGGGGAATGGTGAGTTTGGTGCATGCAGGCCGATATTAGCTGAAGCCTTGAAGCTCTTACAGCCTCCACTTACTTATCTGTGCCATCCAGGCAAGTGAGCAGTTCGCTCCACGTGCCTGCAAGGAAGTCGAGATTGTCATAGACGCTCGTTCGATCGCTAATTTAGGCCGCACCCTTCCCGCAACTTTTTTCGCTTCTTCGTTTGTGCCATGACCCGCCCACAACAACGCCTACTCTCTCAACTCGCCACGTCGCCCAACGAGCTCGCTTCGGGTCTCGGCCAATGCCTCGAGGCGCTCCGCCTTATCTCTGCACTTCCTCGTGCCTCGCCCGTGTTTGTGCGCTATACTTCTGCCGCATCGCCCACCATCAAGGCATTTGGCAGGGAACACTTCTCTCGCGTCCCTCTCCGCGTATGTCTGCATCTCCGCTTCTTTATTCGTCACATGGGGGACTGACGATCGATGATACCCACTCGTAGACCGTGATCGCACAGATTAAAAGCTCTTTCCCACTCTCTGGTCCCATCCGTGTCACCACTGCCGTCTTCTACCGCGAAGACGGCACGGTCGATCCCACTCCCATCCTTATCGACGAAGACTCGTGGAAAGAGCTCGCCCCGTATGTACATACCCTCCACGTCGAAGACGAGATCGAGCGTCCATCAACTGCGCTCTCTACCCTCACCGCCGCCTCTGGGGTCACTGGTACGGCCAGCAACAGCCCGACGTCACCGGGCACGAGTGCGAATAAAGGATCGGGACTCAACTCGAACGCATCGGCATTTGTGCCGTCGTCGACTCCGATCGCCATCAAAACCAGCGATGGTGCCATGCTCAACTTGCAGGGCCTTCGCAAGCCTAGTCTATCACCATCCTGTGAATCTCGTCTATCTCGTCCGTTTGGGAAGTCTCACTGACGTCGTAGGTTGTTGTTAGCTCCCCAAGCAACGTCGCCCTTTGCGATCTTGGATAACACGGATACATGTGTCTGAGTTGAAAAGTGCTACATGACATTAGTTGATCTAGTGTATATTGTGCGCATCTATCCATCCCTAGACTAGCAGTGCCCGATGCATGTAAAACAAAAAAGATGGCCAGGGCCTGAAATATATTTAGACCGCGATCGATCCGAGGACGGGTAACAGGGCCTCGATGCAAACCGCAAAAACTGAATCGAACGTAAGCGTTGGATTCGACCCAAAGACAAGAAGACGTACATACATCGGGCCGGACAACGCTGCGAGATGGTGCTCAAGACGCTCACCAACTTCCGGACCACCGCTATCACTTCATCCTCCTCGCAATAATGCGGCATATCTACGTTTGGTCGTGCACGAAGACGGAGGAGCTCCTCGTGCAATGTGAGGCACAACGCTGTCCAAATAACCTGCAACATGGTTCAGTCTCGCATCACGTGAGCAAGTTCCAAAATAAAAAAGAAAGGCGTACCGCATATATTGGACTTAGCCCCCCCCTGGCCCACGCCCCGTCCACCCGATTCAAGACCCGGACGACACTCAACGCGCCCTCCACGCTTCGTTGTCGAGACAACCCGTGCGTCGTGACGAACGGCTTATGGAGGGTTGCGAGCGCGAGCGCGTTGAGGTGGACCGTCACAAGTGCGTGTGCCTGTTCCTGCATCTGAGGCTGGCCTCCATGCGAAACGGTTGCCAACGTCATCGCCGCACTCAAACACCGCTGAAGGAGCGCGTCCAATGTCCTAAAACGCGCTCGAAACGTGGTCGACTGACTAAGAGTGGGGTCTGTATCGAAAAAGGATAAGCGTGACAACGCAAGGTAAGATACGATAAGTTGAGGGGACGTACCAGACACGTATGACTTGGCGATCTTCACCGCCTCGCCAAGTAACACCGAGGCCTTGGCATGCATCGTTGATGCGTCATCTTGTATAAAGTCATGACTCGGATCGTCGGGGAAATGCTGAATCACGTTGGACCTCGTCTGCGAGATCGGATGGCGCGTCAGGATACGAGGAAAAGGTACAAAATGGATCATAGCACACTGACCTCGACAATGCCCTGTTTACCCGGCCACGGCATGGTCATCGCATCCCCAGTGCTCCCATCCATCGCGAGCGACTGAAAAGGGACCCCACACACCAGTCCAAGCCACCGATCAAGCGCATATACCGCCCAAAAGGCGCGTATTCTTTCCTCTGCTTCAATCCCCTCCATTCTCTGTGCCAAACCCGCACAACCAGCGAATGCCAGTGTGTGTGTCATGTTTGTATTCCCATACGCTGACCCTCCCTGTGTTCCACTTTCCTGCGTAGCTTGGTGGACCCCTTCTCCTGTATCCCTTGACAGGTAGGGATTCCGATGCAACCCCAGCATCACCATCAACGTCCAAGTCCCGCTCGCATGATACCTCGCAGCGACGACCTGTCCGATCCGTTGCATATAATACGCCAACAACACTCCCGTTTGGATTATGTGGAGGACCATGACCGGCTCCGGTTCGGTGCCGATGCTGGCTAATGCCGCGGCAAGCTGAGCTTTGGTTCGCGAAATAAGGGCTGCTTTGAGGATTTTGTTTCGTTCGCATGCATCTGCGGGGTCCGGACTAGATCCAGATGTGATGGCAATCGACCACAGCGCAAGGATGCTCTTCAGTGCCGGTAAGACGTATGTGCCATGGCAACGAAGACGATCGAGGTCAAGGAAGAAGCCGAGTTCCGCCGCGTGGGGTGCGATGACAGATAAGCTATTGCACATGAAACAGGGCAGTCAGCGCACTGTAGCCGACGACGAAAAGTAAAGCAGAAACACCTACGCGCATCCGGCGTGCAATTGCATGTCAGCTTCGATATCTGCTCGGGACGGTTCGGCTGTACCATCTAATGGTCGGGTCAGTGAGCGAGTTACGGAGAGGAGGAAGACCACACACCACTCGGAGATCCGCGGGAAACGACCTGCCCCATCCCAGCGGTATGATGATAAGATGCCGGAGATGGTACGTGTAGTCGTGCTTGGCGGGCAGACGCTGACGAGCTGGATGCACTACTACCAGTGCTGGCACTCGCGTACGGAGCGTACAGCTCAACCGAGGGCATAGTTGCTTCTGGATTCTCCAGTTCTTGCACTCTCGCACTCAGGCGAGCGATCTCGTCTTCCAGTGTCAGTGTCAGCGGACGACGTTGTCCATCGGTGTATTCACAGTCTTCAGCACGTTCGCCCCGGAGACAAGGTGAGCAGACGGGCCTGGCACTGTCACATTTCTAGAATAAGGATGGCGTATATTGGTTACTGAGAGGATCGACACGATGCCTTCAGAGGAGCGGACACTCACCACCTTCCTGCGACTGAACAATACGTTGGGTGTGAGTGGGCAGTGAATGGGAGTCAATAACTGACACGCACCGACAAGGGAGGCAGGCTTTGCCCCGTTGCAAGGTGGAGCCCCCTGCGGTAGACGTAGAACCAGCACTCGAACTCTGGGAAGCGGTTGCTGGTTGGTATGCGTTCGCGTTTGCGTTCATGTTCGCGTTCATCGTAAGGGATCGAATGACTTGTACGCTGGTCTCCAACCCATCGTAACGCAAGCCCATTATATAGACGGGCTCTTCGGAAGTAAACATCATTGCGTTATGACAAACTGACCAAAGCAATGATTCCTCGTGTTATTGAAGTGCATTGGTTTGAATGTCTGGAGACGATTGAACCGGAGTACATTCTGGAATGACACTGGGACGTGAGTCAGAACTCGATGAAAGGGCCGGAAAGTAGAGCTACCGGTGGTATGCGATGATCATCCCTTCGATGGTGTTAGAGTCATGGGACTTCGGCGCAGTCTTGGATGAACGCAGCATGACAAAGCATGAATAGCGTACAAGACGATGGTGGCGCAAGACATATACAGAATGTCCGCGAAGGACATGGAAGACGATAAGGCTATCGCTGCTGACGGATGCTTCCGTCGTCGACGTCGGTTCACTGTTTGATTGATGAGATCCCGCACATGACCGTGCCTCAAGGTGGGGTGGTCCCAGTTTTTGTCGTTACTGAGAATTTCTGGTTGAAATTTGGAAAGCTCGTCGTCGTCGGAAGCGTAATCGTCAACGTAATGATAACAAAGAAAGTCAACTTTTTTTTCTGTGGCGAAACTGCTCGACTTCTTTACCCCAAACATCGCTCAGGAACCATGCAGGACTTGAAACTTGGGACACATCCACTCACACGCTCGTGGTAATAATCAACCAGAAATGCAATGATCATTGATCGACAGCCGGGTTGCCCGGAATGCTGCCCCAGTCTTGCCGCTGCCGTGGTTACGAAGCGGATTCGTTCAACGCTATTGGGCATTGGAAGCCTCATGATTCTTCCTCGGTCATGAGCCTAGTTCTTCACCCGCTCCCTTCAATAGTGTATTGAGAGGCACTGATCGCCACATCCCTGCCACCGCGACCGCCTCCCTCAGATTTCACGCGATACCCATTTTTCCTGTTACCCCGACCTCCCGGCCACCAACATCCGGATTCAAGTCCGTTCGGGCCATCGGAGTGCTGGAGTCATGCGCGTGTACCATCGCGTGCCAGAGGACACGAGGTGACCGTAAATGGCCCCTTTCCAGTGGCTGCCTCGTGTTGGCCATTCCATTTCGCGTTGTACCCCAGCGGCCATTTCCTGTTCCATCCCGCTTGCGCCTGCTGCGCCGTCCTGCCAAGCTGTATTTTCTTTGTCGTTTTCTATTTTCTGACCATTCCTTCGTCAACGCACAACGTCGTTCAACTTGGTGACGTCTAACGCACCTCAATGGCGGACTACCCCGACATTGGCTCTATCCGCATCGACACGAGCTTTACCCGCCCACACAGTGGTGGACGGGATTTTCCTGCAGAACCCATTCCTAGGGACCGTTATTCTCGTCATAGCGGCCAAACACAACCTCGTGTACGAGACGTTACCTGGATATCCACCACGCAATCTCAACACCCCTCCACGCACACGCACACACCACAGACTCCACGGTATGTTCCGTCGTCCGGTTACCAACAGACACGTACCCCGACGCCCGTCCTACGCAAGTCTGCGCCGACAATCACGGAATCGGAACTGGATGCAGAGTACATGACCGTCAGTGTCGATGATCGCGACCAATGCGATTATCGAGGGCATGGGTACGGATTTAGTGAGGTGGTGCCGGTGGCTACGAATGGAAAGAGCGAGAAGAAGAGTAATTTCGTGGGGGGCTTCGTCAGTGGTCTACGAAGGCTGCCCAAAGTCATGTCCAAGAGCCGGCTGAGAGACCATGGAAAGCCGGAGAGACAAGGGACGGGTACAACGGGTGCGAGCACGACAGAGTCACTTCGGACACCATTGCCGCGTTACCCTGGTCCTTCTATTCCCGGCGTCCCTACGTCCAATTCGGATGATATCCCGACAGTAGAGCGGCTCGAGACCCCACCGCGTGCTTCGTCTGTATCACCCCTCCCGCGACATGCTAACCCCGCGGACAGCGATGCCAGCATTGGCGACGGACGCCCAGAACGTCTGATGCTTTCTGCCGTTCGCGAGCATTCATTCGAACACGCCTTCCATCCGTCCTTACACCCCCCACGTGCACATTCTCGCTCGGACAATACCTCTACCTCTAGTCGCCTTCCTTTTGAAAGGGAAGGCGACGTCCCCAACGCCATGTCCACGCCTATCCTTGCTGATGCTTCTATCCGTGTCTCCTCGCCGATCCTCGCCGAACCCCGTCCCTCTGCCGACTTCATGAAAATGGACCCGCCCATCCGCCCACCTCCCGCCGAATCCGTCCGCTCCCAGATCGCTCGCGTGGGCAAGTTCGTCCGAGATCTCAATCATCTTCCATGGATCGCCTCCTCGGGCGTCTCAAGCATCTACGTACCAGGCGAAGCGACGACACGGCGATACAGTCGCCCCATCTCAAAGAACAAAGGGTCGTGGTATACGTCGCGTGCGAAACCGATCGACCTGTTCGCCGGGCCCTCGACGACGGGGCTACTACCCATCCAGCAACCTCTTTCCTCGGCGACCCCGGGGCACCCACAACCTGTCGTTCCCGCACCGTTTATACTCGGGTCGAGCGCCAATCTGTTATTTTCACAGCCTGCACAGCATGGGGGTGGTGGCGGGTCGGGCTCTCCCTCCCATGAAAGTCCTCCATCGACAGATAGCCATGGGAGTCAGGCGCAGGTGTTGGCTCCAGCTTACGTCGCGCAACCGCTGTTCGTTTATCCATCTGGATTGCCCCAGCCGGGTGGGTCACCCGAGGCGCAATTTCCTAGACCGGTGTATATGTTGGCGAACTCGCCGCCGCATTTCATGGCGTCGGGCCAGGGGGATGGGGGCGGTGGTAGTGCAGTGGGCATGGGTCCCAGGTTGTTCGTGCCACAGCCATCTGGGCTACGGACGCCGACGTTTGGGTGACGAGGGTGAAAGTCGACGGTGAGCGCTGCTTGGAAGAACCCCCCCTGTCCATTCTATCTCCGCTCGCCTCGTGCGCACGGTAGTTTTCTCGTTTGTGCAGCTATCCCATCCCACACGAGACAAAATCCTTTTTTTTTGTTGTTGCTGCCCGCACATTTCATTGGATCTATACCCGCACCTGGTTCCGTTACCCATTCACCGGAGCCACCCTTGGACGATCACGCTCCCGGCACACCACGCATTAGGTATCTGGTTGCATTTCCACTAATTTATTCCCTACGTCTTCTATGTTAATCTATGAAGGGGCGGGGATTCGGTTCAGTTGTAGTGACCGTCCGCGGATGACTCGGAAGCAGGGAGGGGGGCGTTGATGTGCGATTCGAGCGGAGGACATCTTTGACCTAGTTGCAGCTAATCCCGATGTTGTTTTGGAGTTCAATCGTCTGACGCGTCGAGTTGCCTCGAAAGAGGATGACTGCAATTCTCGTATACTAACTTCGAGTGGTTTGCCCAGATGAAAGATAGATCGCTGGACCAGTGAGGCATCAAGTGTACGGGTGCATGCATATGTCTGCCATAGCGTGACGTCAATGATTGTGGTCTCGGGCCCGTCTCTCCCCCGAGCACTGCAAAGGTCACCGCTCGATCCGGTCCGAGTCATTATTTCCCTCGAAGCATGGCAGCGGATAGATGTTCGCCTGTAGTTTTAAACATAAAGTAAGTATGGATGCGAGCGATAGGCGTCGGCGGTGGGCGGTTGTGGTCAGGGCGATTGATATCACCGAAAGAACGGATAGCTCTTGTCATATGATCATATCAGTGATGATATCACTACCCCCTTTCTGGAGTACATACCCTCCGCGAAAAGATCTTACGTTTCTCGCGCGGATATTGACAAACTCCGTTGTTAAAATGGCTTTTTGTCCCTCTAGAATGATGCGTGTGGCGAAGTCGCAAGGTTCGCCACCTTACTAAGCTCCCACTCAACTCAACCTTGAACCAGCATTTACCGATAGGGAGTCAGCTCTCTGTCACGCATCCTATTTAATACCCGCGTTCAAAGTACTGACCGGTGATCGCGCGACTAGACGCTTACAGGTTGGTTTGAATCCCCCCAACGCGCTGATCAAATTATCCAAGCCACTCGGTTGTCGCGATCCATAGTACGTATCGGCAACTATTCGCAGTTTCTGTGACTTTCTTCGGGCCCGCCATGATTCAGCGCAATGACTTAGGGCTTGGCTATGCTTCAGGAACCCGTGCTGGCATTGCCAATCACCACCGGGCGCCCGGTACGTACTTGGGCCGTATGTACCGCAAGGCTTTAATTACCCTGCCCACGTTTAAATCGTTAACACAGGAGGAGGCACTGGGAGGAGATAAAACTGCCGAATGGAACCGAGTCTCTACCCACCCCCTCCAAGTCCGACACTCGTGCTGTCTGACTACTCATCGTTCACCAGCGAGACGACACTTCTCTCGTACACCACATGTCCTCCGACGTAAAATCTGCCTTGAGTGCTATCCTGATAGATGACTATGCATCCGGTATTGTCACTCGTACCTCAGAAGTCGATAAGCCAGCTAACAACATACCGCAGTTGCAATATTCAGCGTCGTAGTATATGATTATGGTGAGTGGTACTTCCACAAACTATGCTTCTCATTTTAAAGTGGCACTCCAGCCCTCACGTTCCAACAAGAGGTAACTTATTTCGCTCCCAACCTGTTTTCTTGTTTGATTGCTAATGATTTACAAAGATAGACTACGTTTGGGTAAGGGTGAAAGAGCCACCGGTAATGCCACGTGTCCCTTATCGTACCGCAGTGCAGGACCTGGACTTGGGTTTCTATACTATTCGTTGTGGTATGTATCAAGCCTCATAGGACACTCTTCAGGGTGTATTCCATCCAAACTGATCATCAAGGCAGGTCCGCTATCTTGGGATTTGCTGGGCTATGTATGTTTCCGGTTGCCCTGACCCGTGTGAGGCGCATGGCTGACCCTAAATGTACTCTCAAGCACACTGGCATTAGGTAATATTTGAACGTATTGGCTATCATTCGGGTCAATAGGCTGACCAAGTGCTGCGCTCACAGTTGGAAGTGCTTTTCTGTCTGGCCCGGTCAACGTTAGCTATCTCTGCTTTGCACGGAATTGATCGCTGACCGTCTTGTTCTGATAGGCGTAGGTACCTCATTTCCACGAACGATACTGTAATGTTAACGGGTTTGCCAGGTGTACGCATGAGCTTTTACGACCTTATGTACCAGATTATGATACAGGTCTAATTTCGAAGGTATCGCACTGTTGCTGGTTGGTGATTGGACATATGTGTTGTTCCTCGCTGCTGCAGATCGTGAGTGACCGTGTTCCGTCTTGCCTCTGTTTCAATTTTTACTGACCGGAGTCATAGTGGTAATGGTGCTGCGCGTATATGCAATGTGGAACCGGTCGCGGATGGTTCTTGGAATCCTCCTCTTCATTTATGTGCCACAAGTCATCGTCTCATTCGTTTGGAATGGTATCTACGATAACCCTAATAAGACCTTCTCAGGTATGTTTCCAGATAAATGAAATCTAAACCTGGTCTTAAATAGATGGTTCTATCCCCTTGTTCTTTCTCTCCAGTCACGGTTATCCAAGTCCTGGATTTGGCATACTGCAGCTACTCATTTAAAATCACATCCTCTATGACGATGTACAGAGCAATTCCTCGATTTGTTCTTGGCGCCGCACTGTTGATTCTCGCTGTCATACCAACTTTAGAACAGTTGATTGAGGGGTACAGATTGACAAAGCGCTGGCAGATCAGCCGAGCTATGAAGCTACTGGCGAGGGAAGGCATTGAGTATTTCATCCTGTATGTTTTCCTCATCCTGGATCTCATTCTGTTACTTCTACGCGACCGTTGTTTATTCTCGTATCCTTTCTCTCGAGCAACCCATGAAGATAAGCTGACCACGTGGATCCGTTTCTCTGAACCAGGTCTCTCCTTTTCAACATCCTTACTGTAATACAACCCGGCTACCCACTCCCCACCGATTTCATGGTCTTTCTGGTCACCCTGAGTTATTCGGCGTCTTGCATCATTATGCCTCGGTTCGTAATTAGCGTGAGGGAACTCTATGATCGTGACTTTCAGAACTTGTCGCAAGGGGTCGATACTGGATTCGGGGTGCTCTCTCAACCAATCACGAGCAATAATGAGGCCATATCTGCTATCGAATTCGTAGATATCAACCTAATGCACGGTCAGGAGACGGAGGGTAACACGGATGACTCGGAGGCGATTGAGCTTGAAGAGTTCGGGGATCGTTGATTGTGATTTGGGCACGTCTCTGGGACTTGGGTATTTCAGCGCGAAACGGTAGATACGGTGCGCCTCGGCTACCTTACTGGTCAGGTATCTGTACGACCTGTGTTTCGACGTTGCATAGACATTCTCTCTACACTACACCTGGTTCTCCATTGCAATTATATTTAGGAATGGCACGGTGCTATTGTTCAATGCAACTTTACTGTCAACTCCGAGTGTGCATGTCTTATATGGGAGTTGATTGTACCAAAGACCATAGTTGTTCAACTGAAATGTCCCGCACAGTGCACATCTTCAGTGTGCGAGGGTAACCCGGGCTGTCGATCCTGTTTGCTCGATCTCGGCACAGTACGCGCAGGGACAGGTAAGGGGCAGAATTGGGCGCGGTTTCGAGCCTGCGAAAGCTCTCGTCAGGGGGCTTAACTGCTACCCCGACCGCTGCCTTTCCAAAACCGTTTAGGTGAACTACCCACTATAACAGTCGAAGGGAGTTGGCTATAGCAGTGACCAAGAGGTGTGCTCCAATCAGTGGCCACGAAGGTGTGATGGGCATGCGACCCGACGAATGGTGGGTGGCGTAGATTGGGGAGATGGTGGTAGTCTCAGGCTCTCAGCACGAAGCCAGCAGTGACTCGAAACGGGTATGCTCTCACGGGCCGTCCGAGCTACCGGGACCCTTTCGGGTACCCGCGACCAATTTTGTCGTTCCGGTGCGGTGACTGTGCTGGAATTAGCCAGCGCAACGCCGACCCTCGCGCCGGGGCCTCGCCCGAGTCGCCATCCAAGTGGATTCGCACGAAACAACAGTTGTGATCGTCACACAGCCACCCACTGACAGCTGTGCGTCCTTATGTTGGAACAGGCATTCATGAGGCGTCAATGGACCATTGGGAACTTAGCAACAATGACCCTTGGGGACATCAGCTACTAAATCGGGTCCGAGTTCATAAATCTCGGAACTCCAAGGCTTCCGTGTCACCACCCCCGTGCTGTGGAGTCTACCGGGCATTCGAACATACTACTGCTTGTTCGAAGCCCATGTTGAAGTCTCCTTCATGAATGTGCGTGTCTAAGCCTTGTGTGCTTGTTATATATACAGAAGCATACAATATCTCTTTATCAGAAGCCTCCCATTGAAGTAGCGCCAGGGTTTGATGCATTGACTTGCAGGGTAGTGGGTTACTAATTCGCATCGATATTCAGCCAGCATCTCCGATTCATTATCCATCGCGACAATACCGGGAACATGAAAATGGTATGTGCAAGTTCTGAACGTCCTGAACCATCACGGTTTTTGGTCGTCACCGACCTTCACATCGCTTGGCGAGTCGCGACCCACAATCACAGCTTCTTGGTTTGTCGAGATGTAGAAATTTGACTATTATCGGTGTGCCACATGCATCCTAAAAGGCCGACGAGATGGAGCTCGCTGTTATGCAATAAGTTGAGGAATCTTACCCCGCCCAAAGTAAGTCCTAGTATCAACACATGCGCTGTTGATGGGATACATGCTGTCTCACATGCATCCCACCATCACCGGCCGCACGTTTGCTGAATCATGTTCCACAGGGTAGTGCAGTAGGTTCCCAGCTTGAAGCGCTGCGATCAACATGCGTTTGTCCTGGTACAACGAAGGCTGTTCCATTTGTCATGTACTTTATGAGTGAGGGCAAGCCTGTGGTGCTTCTCGAATGAGAGGCGCGGGCGAAGGTGTCTTCTATGACTAGATTGGTATGTACTGCGGTCGAGGTGCTTTCCTAGTTTCATTTTCCCTTTCGTGATGTTGCCAGGTGTGACTGGCGGTGTATGGGGATGGTGTCCAGCCGGTTGCCATACTGAATTGACACTCAAAGAGCGGTGATGTGAGTTCGACACTTGGTACTGCCAGTCGTGACTTGGGCACAGGAAATTGGCGGCGTATCACTAGAATGGGTTGGGCTCCCACGAGAGATGCGGCCAAAAGGTGTGATTAGAGTGTGGTCCAGGCACACCTGTACTGCTGATATGGTGCTAAAGCTCATAGTTGAATTAGCAATTAGGTGGCTTCATTAACCCTGCCGCCGTGCCTAGATGTTGGTTCAGTATAATTTGGCATTCTCCGTTGGCTAGGAAATGGTTCCGAATACAGCATCCCAGGAAGCTTTGACCCGCAGATAGGCTTTTGACAAGTTCGATAACAGCAATTGTGTAAACATAAGGCGACAAGTTAATATTGAAGTTCCGACAATCTCAAGATCGACGGAAAGCTGTATGGTGAAATGCTCCTGTACATCACCACAGGCAGCCACGCACCTCCATCCTGTATGACCTGTTCCCTGATCTTTAATGTCAGACAGCGATGTTGGATGCCCATTCACACTTCCTTTCTCTCAACAGGTCATCATGCAACTCGCTGACGCGCAGGGAGCAGGCATGTATAAATTCCGGATGACCCCAATGCCATCTCTCGAGTAGCATCACCTTCCCTCAGCTCCAATCTCCCTTCGTGTTCGTCAATCGTCAACATATCACCTCCGTCGTTTTCCGTTTACGTGAGATGTCCTCCTTAGAATCCACCCTGCAAGTCATTCGGACGAACGACTACTCAGCTGGTACGACCACCCGTGCTTCTGGTTAACCATAAACCTCACAAAGGCAACGTAGTTATAACAATTGTTATTTTCCTATATGATTATAGTGAGCGGTGTTCTGCGCATGCTATCCCTCCCATTTTGAAGTGACAACCTCCTACTAGTTCTGACGTTTTCGAGAGAGGTATTGCATTTCCTTTCCTAAATTTCGTTCTTTCCCTAATGATTTATATAGATAGAGTATGTTTGGGTAAATATTGAGAATTGTCTATCAAATTACGCTTCCTGGACAAGACCATAGTGCAGACCTTGGAGTTGGGTCTCTACGTTGTTCGTCGTCGTATGTATAAATTCTTTGGGGAACACTTCGTCGCATGTCCCAAACTGATCATTCCCATAGGCACGTTATGTCGGTCTTTGTTGGAATATGTGGGTCCTTGCCCCGGCGACACAAGACCAAAAACGCAACTAACTATGAGTACACTATTAAGCACATTTCAACTTGGTACGTGGTGACCGCACGCCATGGCTGGTCAAACTGACCAAGTCCTGCATCTTCAGCTGATACGACATTTGTACCTGGTCCTGCCGAAGTCAGTCCATCTCTAGCTTCATATGATCCATGACTAAGGATCATGTTTTGATAGACGTAGGTTCCTCATCTCTGCAAGCAATCCAGTAACATTGAGAGTTGGCTAGGTGTAAGGCCACCTTTACACCTCTCTGTGTTACAAGTCAAAATAGGAATGCTATTTCAAAGGTACTGCAATGTTGCTGGTAGGAGACTGGGGATACGTGTTGTTCCTCGCTGCTGCCAATCGTGAGCTGCGATTCGGATGCTCCCGTTTAGTTTCTGTCCCCGCTGAATCAAGTCGTAGTGGTAATGATTCTGCGTGTTTATTCGATGTGGGATCGATCGAAGACGATCCTTAGTGTGCTCTTGTTCCTTTACGTTGCAGAGATCATCATCTCCCTCGTTTGGGATGGGATCTATGGGGATCCTGGCGAGATGTTCTCAGGTACGTTTCGGGTTTAATTAGAATTAGAAATCCCTTCTGCGTCCTGGAGTAATCATGTTCCTTTCTTAGTGGAAGTCACCAACGTCTCTGGTTGCATATATTGCAGCTACACATTTCACAAGGCATCATTCTCAGTGACATACAGAGCAATTCCCCGATTTGTTCTCGCTGCTACATTATTGATTCTCGCTGTCTTCCAAATCTGCAATTATATGGTTGAGATGTACAAACAGACGAAGAGCTGGAAGGGCAACAGAGGAATGAACCTGATAGTGAGGGAGGGCGTGTTTTATTTTGTCTTGTACGTCCCCCTTGTCTTGCCCGTCACGCTTTTTTTCCGTCCCCGGCCCCACGCCCCCTCTTTTGTCTAACCAACCGTATACTTCCATCTGCATCAGGACACTGGTCTTCAATATCATAACCATAATCCGCCCCGCGTCCTCACTTCCCAGTGACCTGATGGTCTTCATGGTCAGCATTAGCTACTCGGCTTCATGCGTCATCATGCCACGTTTCATCATCAGCATACGAGAATTGTATGCCCAGGACCGATGGATGGGGATTGACACCGGATTTGGAGTTCTCCCACAATCATTCAGTGGTGAAGAATCTACAGTTGAATTCGCAGATGTACGATCCCCAGAAGATCGGACTGTGGAGGGCGATGCGGGAAACTCGGAGACATCCCAAAGTGAAGCAGTCAGAGTCGACACCCATCAAGTGTGATGCAGGACTTGAGTTGGATGCGGAGATTGTGGGGAGGCGCTGGGCGCGGGCGTTTTTCTATGAATGGCCTCGGATAAATATCATTTCGCTCAGTTATCTATTGGGCTTGTCAGGTTGGTGGTTTGTTTGCAGAAACACCTCGAGCTGCGGCCATAGAATGTTACTACCCAGGGTGCTATTTAATCGCCGTAACGACTGCATTGTCACGAGGCTTGACAAACATTTGACCGAGTTCGCAATCAAGGAAAAGTCGAGGTTGTGTAGAAGCGTGGGAAGGTGCCGTCCGCGCGGCTTTGTGAGCTTGCCGAGGCTCTGAAGATCTGAACACACGCCCGTACTTTCATCTTCTCACTAACTCAATCGGATCTTTACGATCCCCACACCAAGGTAAGTTGTTGCATCAGCCATCTTGGGAACCAGGAAGCTTTTGTACCATATGTTTTGCCTCGTTTCACCCGAGTATCCACACACCGTGACTATCAATTTAGCTCGTTTCTATTACCGTATATTCATGGCCATCCGATATGACTAATTAATGACATCGGAGAACTCAGCGACGATCCCACTTCATTCTAGACAGGTATGCGTTACATATACCTCCACCTTTCTGTCCTTTTAGGAACCCTGCTGATCTTCGACTAAACTCATCGGAAGGCCCATTCGCGAAACGCTCCGTTTTGGAGAGAGCGACATTGCTTGTGGTGTGTATCATGCGCTGGCTCCTGTATAAATGTGCGACTCTGAGGAACGAACAGGAAAGGTACAAACTAAACCTACGAAAGTCATGGATTTTTTATCGTTGGAATACGCATTGCCTGCAGGTTGAAGTCGCAAATACATGGTTTCTTCTCCCCTGTTAATTTTGCTCCACCTTGTTCCGTCGAAGCAAACAATCGAAGAAGGCGATGTCGGGCATGCGATCATATAATATTATTGGGCACGCTTTCCCCTTTATGCCCCACCCCAATCTCTTTGAGTTCTTCTCCCTCGCCCTTTGGTTTTGCGACCTTTCTGGACTCGCGATTTTGCTTGTACTTGTCATGCCCTCCGACTTGCGGTCTGCTTTGAGGGTGGTGAGGTATATTATGTAACTACGACCATCTATGTCTTGTTCGTTCATCGGACACACACAAAGATATAATATGTTTGGGTGAGAATCCAATGATCCACTTGAAGTAAATACTAACCATTCCCATATTCATGTTTTACTCTAAACCATCAGGAACGTGTTTTATTACATCAATGGGATGCAAAACGGCGTGGAAATAAACTTCACTTGGAGCCTCCTACTGGACACGTTGTGCTGTAACCATATGGCCCATGGTGCCTTGGTTCATCATCAGCGTACGGGGGCTCTCTGACCGTGACCCCCCTGGCCCGATACGGGGTATTGACACAGGATTTGGTGTATCCAAACCCGTCGCCAGTGGAGACACAGCGATGTCTGCGATTGCCTTCGCGGATGTCAACCTGAGACAAGAAGAGGCCGTGGAAGGGTAAGCGGACGGATCTTAGGTGATTGGACTCGAAACAGTGGGAAACTAGAACTGAGATGGGATGAAATTACGGATGGGTGGCGAGCCAATCAATGGATAGTTGACTTTTGAGATCGAGCGCCTGGCACATCAACTCGAACTTGCCTGTAACTGGCAATGAAGCCATGGTGCACGGAGATCATGTAAAACTGTTGTGATATCTTTTTTTTTTTGTAGAAACTTGGTATAGCTAGTTGATCTGACTCCGTGATCGTGAAAGAGGTCTTCCGACTCGTTTGTGCAGCGTGTTCCTCGGAAATTGGAAACTCATTGACACGGTTGAGGTATGGAAGGTGGCGTGAGGACGTTGTCTACAATTCTATTGGTTCCAACTATGAACTCCTACCCTTTGTTGTCTTTCCCTAACCCCTAGTAGAACACGAGTACTTCGACACGGTATTTTTGGCACAGAGACGTCACTTTCAACGAAGATCTTCGTCGCCCAGTAAGTCAATGTTCCCTGCAGCCATCTACAGCATGTATTCCATCATAGCATCGTGACCCAACCTCGTGGTGACCCTCTTTTAAAGATCCCCGAAAGGCGCGACGAGACTACCCGTGTCCCACAATGGATCCACCCTATAGACCCCCCAAACTTTTCGACGACGACTCGCCCTCAGACGACGCTTATGTTGCCAGAAAGCTCGACAAGGGCAAAGGAAAAGCAATAGGTGTGTTTCGTGATTCCAACTAGGCCATCGCAAAAGCTAAGATACGGGACGCGTTTAGAGCCTTTCGACACACAGGACAGCGTCTCCCACTACCAAAACTCTTACCACATACCCTCTCACATCCAAGGTGTTCCCGCCTCGAATTCGGACACAGACATAGAGCTTCCGTACCATTCTGAGTCGACGACATCTCTTCCGTCGATGTATGTTGACGTACGCACTACCGCGGGTGGCACTACTTCTGATGGAGAGGAAAGTCTATACCTTTCCGTTAACGAAGAAGACGTGCCCGATGATCAGGTATGTTCGTTCAACCGAACCCACCTGTAACCGCAAATTTGACGGTGGATGGTAGATGGATATAGATGTTCCCCCTCTCCACCGTGATGAGCTAGACCTGGCCTTTTCCATCAAAGGCATGTATCGTATCCTCGATCTTATTTCGGAACAGGGTAGTGGTGGTCTTGGTGAGCATCCCGACCGGGTGGCGCACTTATTCGCACTGTTGATTTGTGATCAGTCGATAAGATCATCATATCTCAGAACTCGCTCGAAGCATTCATAAACAATGTTTGCCCGGGTGCGTACTCATCAATGATTAAAGTCAACTTTAAGACACTTGATAAGTATGCCATCAAACCTGTCGGTGTCTATGGGAGTAAAGAGGAAATCGTCCGATTTCTATTTCGACTCGATTCCATTGACGAAACTATGTATGTCGCCCAGCCAGGATTGTTCATCCGATGTAAGATTGATGTTTCTTTTCACAGTGCGGCACAGCTTCTGGTTGACTCTGATACCCATGCTCGCACGCAACCGTCTCTTCGTTCGGGCTTGTACATCATCACAACTCCTAGACAAACCGGGGACTCCCATCAAGTATTTGTTCTATACTGGCCCGAGCAAACAACCTGGGACGACTCTGCGCCATCTTCTGTCCGTCGGAATCGCATCACGTTCATGAGGTTCGTCCACATCAGCCGCATCCGAGACGAACGATGACCTAGTATGTCCTACACAGATATCTGACAAAAATGTGTGACCAAATAGTGTGTCTGATTTCACCTGACCACGCGCAAACCATCCTTTGGAGTGAAGACGATGGCAATGAAGACGACGACGATATGTTCGAAATTGATCAAGACGAGTCGGACCGGATGTTTGCGTATGAAGTCGCACAGACGAGCGAGCAGGAAGAGTCTGTTACCGTTCGGGAAGGTTTCAAGGTCAGTTCATTGCCCCCTTCTGCCCTTGCGTTGTCTCGACTGGGAAACGTGACATCTTTAGGCTGTTTCGCATGCGATTGTGCTTCCAGAACCGCGTGCCGAGAATCCTGATCCGACGAAACCCCCGCCAATTACACCCTTTCTGTTGTTTGGCGAGACGACGCAGGGATTTATGACAGTAGAACATCGGGAAGCCAAGGTTATCCCGGATAAAATCAATTATCCGATCTCATCTATGCAACTCGAAAGATGGTTGTAAGTGTGTCGCTTTGCTCATGCGTTTGCCGTCTCAATACCCTTTTCATGGGGCCAATAGGACATCCGACCGGCTGTGCCTGGGCGAACACTTGGGCGAAGAGGCTGTTAAAATCCTGGTTTACCATGGACTCGGGAAGCGGTTTTCCGACGAGTGCAGGGAGTGGAGGCATGATACCACCGCCGCGCAAAACTTGATGGTATCGAATATCAAGACAGAAACTGAAGATATGTCCATAAATCTGCGCAAGAGCCAGCCAGCGCTGCGAAGGTCGATATTCGAGGAAGTTCTGGATAGAGTGTCGGAACTGTATCCGTGAGTCTGAACGCCTGGCCTTCGCCGTTCGTTCGCACACCCATCCAACGTGATATAGGTGCTTTGATAGAGATGGGTTCGCTTACAAGGAGGTTGAAAGTGAGAGCACTGTGGATAAACCGGGTGCGTTAGCCTATGGCGGGCCTCAGTGTATGCTGATGCCGTCGTCCTAGAACCCCTCTCGGAACTTCTGGCACCTTATCCCAAAGCGAAGGAAGATGTTGCTCAGGAGCTTAGCCGCGCATTTCGAGGTATTTCGCACAAAGAGTTCCGACTTGCCAAAGGCCGTATCTGTCTATTCAAGGAATTGGAACCACGCTTGAGAGAGAAACCTATGAATTTGAACAGGGATGCGTGCGTCCCGATACTGGAGGCAGTGTTGGAGGGGGATATAGAGCTTGCCAAGACAACTGCAAAAGGGAACAACGCGGGCGATCGGGGCAAGCACAAAACGGCGCTAGGAAGATTCGTTTGGTCCGTGGCCACAGTAATTTTGCCGGACAGTGATATGGACAGCGACTGGGACGAGGTTGTCCACCACGCGAAAAAAGTTGCGATGGACACGTCCGACAGTCAGTTTTTGGCCCAGCTGGAGCAAGATGTGGAAGACTATGCGCAACACATTCCACTATTCAAGGAGTGGGCCACCAAGGCAAAAGAAACCGCATATCAGTTCTTGGAGGCGGACATCACGAAGATTGTGAACAAGCTCACGGCAACCTCACACAGGATACAAGAAGCTGTGTGTAGGGAACGGATCAAGAAGCAGAATGAAAAGAGGGCGGGGGAAGAACGAAGCAACATGACAGCGAATTTGATCAAACAGATGAATCATATGTCTACAGGGACTGCATACTCGTGCGTCTCTGGACTGCTCTTGACAGATCGACCTTTATTCACAGCTGACGTTTTTATTCTAGACAGACGTTGTTCCTCAATAATGTGGAGGAGGTGCCACGAAGGAATTACAGTGAGTGTCGATATCGTTTGCATACGATGCGGGTGGCATTCACCTGTATGCCAGGCTACTCATCCCCATCGTATCGGGTCTCGGCTGTGCGAGAGTCTCAGCAAGACCCAGTAGAGATGTACACCGTGCATCTGATGAAACTGACGGAACAAGATCAGCAAGCGTTGCAACAAAACCTGGGTACAATCCCATCCCCACAGTTTAGGTTCAAATATACATTCAAATTGCCGCTGGGCCATTCCGTAGTGTGCGTCCCCGTCTTTGCTGAAGTTGTGTAACGTGAGCTGAGCTTTGTCTCCTTTCGAACAGACGAGCGCAGCTTCTTGAAGGGGAGAAGCTCTTGTTGGTCGTCGCCGATCGCACGGGGAACTTGAATGTCTATCTTGACCGACTGACGGTTATCGACAGCGTGATTGAGCGCACCCGCGGGAAGTCACTCAACCGCGAAAAAATCGGACATGATTTCCTGTTAGCATACGACGAGTCAAAGAAGATGTTGGCAGTCGTGTCATCAGACAAGGTTAGCTACTGCTTTGCTTACGTTCCCACGATTGTGCTAACTTCCAGTGGCGCGTCAACGGCGCAGCTCTTGCTGCACATTTTCGTGTTCGATGATGCGCGCGGATTCCAAGCATTGGGAAGCGCAATTAACCTCCATCCTTGGTACAGCGACTCAGGATGCTTCATTCGTCACGCATGCTTTGTGAGCGGGAGCGAAGAAGTGGTACTTGTCGACTCGTATGCTCAGGCGAGAGTATTTTCTTTGGTGACACTCCAATTTCGGTGAGCCTGTTCTTGTTTTTCTCATCTCATGTCCCTCTCACTGATGACGGATGGGGGGTACTAGACCTGCCACACTTCAGCTTGATCAGGTGCCATGTAGTGTCAGCTCCACGCCCGATGGTGCTTGTCTCTTGGTCGCACAAACCCAGGGTACGGACTTGGTGGTGAAGGCATTTCACTTGACTACTTTGGGTTCTACGGAAGGGATCCTCCTCGACCTGGCTCCGCTCGCCGTCGAGAATCGTTTCGTGGTCACGTCGCTCATCAACCGAGCGGCAGTGCATGTCCTTACGTTGGATTTCGAGGCGCACGCGTGCCGATCGCATGCGTTGGACATTACCCGCAAAGTGACCGAATTTATGTTTAAAGAGAAGGGCATACGGGGCTCTGTACAACGCGGGGCAGGGGCCGGAGGAAATGCCGCTGCACACAACTGCCTTATCGATTCCCACACAGAAGTCTGGACCCGTTTCCCAGTCTTGCCTGCAGTGCAGCGCGAAGCTATCTCGTCCTCAAGTCTCCGGAGCACACGAACACTTGTGTTTGTGACGGACCGCGATTATCAGCGGTATGCGCCGCATTTTGCAGAGATGATCCTCGCGTTCGAGAGAGCGACGAAGAAGCCAACAGGAGATGTGCTCAAGTCCATTCGGGTGTCGGCTGCGTCGTTTGCGGTGTTTGCTGCCGAACTGTGTGGGGGTGACGAGCGCTCGAACCCGAAACAGAATCACGACTGGAACGTCTCAGCGTACCGTGCTGGCGAGTGGCTTGTCGAGTTCCTATGTTTGATCCCGATCCACCTCGCACTGGCAAAGGAGAACCGATTCGTACCGCTCAAGGACGGAATCTATTCACCTGAGCAAGAGAGGTCGTTGTTGGGTGCGGACGTCAACCAGATCGTGGATAGCCTGTCATTTGGATGGTACGAGTCGTTGTTTCAGTCCTATATGGCATCAAAGGTGTGTATTATTCCTGTAATTTGTGCAAGTTTTGAGTTGTTGATGGCACCGGTGATAGCCCGTCAGGGTGGTATCCTCGATGGGAGAACAATCGGTGGGCAAAAGTTTCGCATTGAACCATCTCGTCGATACGTCCTTTGCTGGGTCAGCCATGCGGACGACGGAGGGGGTGTGGATGTCTGTCACGCCAACGAAGGATGCATTGATCGTTGCGCTCGACTTTGAGGGTTAGTGTTATATAGCCATTCCTCACTCACTGCCAATTTGACGTACATAACTCTTCGTTGCTAGGCGTACACAGTATTGAAAGATCGGCTCAAGAAGACATGTTGCTTGTTTTATTCAACACCGCCATTTCAAACTTGGTAAGTATCTTATCGTGGCAGCAGAAACTCTGATTGATGACGTTCTACGCTCTAGGTACTGTTCCGCAACAACTTTGCCCTCAGCCGTGATATTACTGGACTATTTCAATCATTCCAGTCGAGTTCTACGGTTTTGGATGCTAAGGCAAATCCATCACTATTCCAGTCGACATTGGTCATCATTATCAAGGTATATCTTCCACTATTCAGCACTACATCGTCTGAGGGTTGTCTTCCCTCTACTTAGGATGTTGTTGACTCGGACAAGGCCGAGATTGCCAAAGAGTGGGCGATATTTACGCGATGTTTTCGCACAACGTCGCTCACGACGGACATTGCTTTTCCCCAGATTTTCACTGAAGTTCCAAAGGATCGTCCAGGATGAGCAAGAAGCAAATTTCATTTCTCGGCTGCACGCCGGAAAACTGAATATCATTCCATGGTGAGGACGAAGCGGGCTTCAACAGATGCCAATATCTCATGACTCGGTGACCGTCCCATGCAGGCCTGTCATCGAGTCAAAGGAATTTTACAAGCTATTTCCTGCCTTGAAGCGACGGTTGGATCAACAAGTCGTGACGCACCGATCGGCGGGGGAGTTTCTGCACTTGATGAAGACGCTAATGGCCAAGCTGAAGGTGAGTGTTTTCTTCTGAAAAAGTGTGTTAGTTATCTCGCTGACTACGATCTCTTCAAGGCAAATGACTGGGGTGCTATGTCTCGTAAGAATACAGTTGTTTCGCTCGGTTGGAATACCTTACGATCTTGCGTCCAGAAACTATGGCGTCTCATCGTGCGCAACTGATTTCGACGCTCCTTGCTAATGCACTTGCGTTCGGATATGCGGAAATCGACCCAGACCGTGAACCTCTCAAGGTGAACCGGCTCTCATGGCCCCCTTCTCTTCGCTATCACCCAGACGCTGACTACATTGAGCAGAATTTGGATACAGACATGCCAGTCGACCTGCCAGACACACCTCACCAGCTTTTCATTGGTGGTGGTGGCGACCAATCCACGTCTCGTGAGCGCATGCTGACGGTGCTTCGGACGGCCTGGGAGGGCCACGCATCCCGGCAGCAGAGATCTGAAGAGGATTGGATTTCGGGATTGACTGAGCATCTGGAGACGATCGTGAACATGCGGATCGACCACGTACGCGAATGGCTGGACCAGAACCTCTCGCGATTCCAGGCAGCAGACGGTGGTGGCGGGAGCCACGCGTCCATAGAAGAGTTGAAACGCCAATTTGAGAGCTCTACTGTGGATTTGAAAGGTAGCGTCCAGCTTTGTGGGCTGACATGTGCGGAGTGTCAGCAGCGATGTGTACAGAGTCGAGCGCACACCGGTGCACACGACTGTCAGACTGATCATCTCTGCCTGTACGAGTGTGACTTCTGTCTGGCACTCGAGCCGGGGGAGCATCGGCCCTGCACAATGAGGTGGGTTGTGTTTGACAATCTCGTAAACCTTCTGCTGAGCAAATCTCCGTAGTGCGGGTCACGCGGGAAAACATATGTATGTGTTTATTCCCTGAGCTGAGTGCGCACTGGCAAATGTTTCTTTGTAGATGCGTTCCCAGCCAGCATTTATGCGGGAAATCGTGCAGGTTTTCTGGAAGGCAAGGATGTTTGAGTGTGTGTGCAAATGTGTGTGCTTTTGTTCGAGGTAGCGATTTGACTCTAACGAAAAGAAAAGGTGATCGATCATTCTGACAAGGAGCATCTCTGTGCGGCTCCGGTCCATGCATGCGGGAAGGTGAATCACTGTTGTCTACTTTGAATCCTGTGCGTGGTCATTCTGAAGTGTTGCCCTCGTTCTAGCCATGTGACCTCTCCGACATTAAACTGGTTGATGGAAGCTTATACTCATGTCCCGACACATGCCGAATCCCAAGGTAGTTTCTCCCGCTTTCGCCTGACTACTAATTTGCGTACGCTTTTGAAGTGACATCGATCATCCCATCCATCAATGCGACGCTAGGTTGTGTTCGATCGAATGCCAGCTGTGCAAACGTCTGTGTGCCGACCAAGATCACATGCACGGTCTTGACTCTAGTGCAATCCATCTATGCGGGTGCGTTGACATTAAATTGGCAACAATTTCTGTTCCTGATTGACAAAACACAGGCAAGAACACCCGTGTACTGCTACTTGCGCTGCTCCAGGTATATGCCAGATTGAAACGGCGCCGCACTCTATCGAGGCAACATTTACGGGCAGAAACGAAACATTTCAGTATACCAAGGTATATTGGCCGATCTCGAATGTCTGTTTCTGCTCTGACGTTGATCCTTCTTGCAGTATTCTCAGGGTTCGTTTGAGCTTCTGTACGCTGTCCCGCGTCAGACTGATGATATTTCGAAATGATAGTCGCGAAACGCTTGAAATGTATCAAACCGATTCCAGCAGGGGCTACCAATCACAAGGGACCTCACAACCACAGCTTGGACAAGAAAGTCGTTCACTTTTGCCAAGTGAGGTATGCGATCGAATCTATTCCATATGCCTCCTTCCCCCATACCCTTTGTAGATGCGAAAACTGCGGCTATTTCTGCACATCTCCTCTCGGTAAGTTGTACAGCAGGCCCGGATTCCTTCGCATGCTAACAATCTACTCAAAGGCCATCCACAACAGGAACACGAG
>JBBPLN010000260.1:0-28506 GCA_038089815.1 Sutorius eximius | reverse complement strand
GGACAGCCAGTCCAACAGCCACTGTCCGTTCAGATTGAAGCTGGCACAAACCCGGCGAGCGGCTCTGCAGTAGAACACGCCTCACGCGCTCAGCCAGAGGACCCACGAGTGCCCTCGGATGCGTGCGTCATTCGTGGCATTGTCCCGCAGTGGGTCCTGACGCTACGAGGACTTTTCATAGCACGCTTACTCCAGGTGACAGTCAACTGACCACTTGTGAGTCCGTTCGTCCGTCTTTGAATCACGTATTAACACATGGCCCACTTTCTAGCTGGCTTGGGTCCAGTCGATTCTAGTCCGCCCCAACTGTCTCCTACTTCTGTTGGAGTGCACCGTACAACAACCATCGAATTCGCTGGCACCGTAACTCGTCACCGCGTTCCACCGGCCCCAGTCCCAAACAGACACAGTGACGGCATGCGAGATCCCCCTACTGATGAATTGTCCAGAAGAGAACCTTTGCGCAGTAGCTCGTATTCTCGCAAATACCCTAGCATGGGAGGACAGTCGCAAGTATCGCTGACACGGAACCCCTCCCAACATGTATCCCAACAGATCGTTGGTCACACGATACCCGAGCGGACGCGTGCTAGCCAAACCGGTTTTGGCGGATTTCCTATGCCACACAAGTTGCTTGGCATGCTGTTCCGGCGGTTTTTTCCTCGGACAGCGAATCGCCTTCGAAAGACTCTAACGATTCCTACCACAACAGCCCTCTCGGGGGGAGAATTAGGTCGGACAGCATCCATCTCTGGACGGAGCGCAGCTGCCGGGAACATACCGGAGGAGTCCAAACCGGTTCCTTATATCTCTTTTGATGCGATTGTGGGACGCAACTCTGCCTTTGAGATGCTCAACAACGAACAGTTGGAAGAACTGGGTGGAGTGGAGTACCGTGGGTTGAATGCGCTTTTGTGGCTGGTTGCACTGGTAGGTTTCCCAAAAGGCATGGAACACGTGTGACTGAGTCTTTCTGCTATCTTATGGATAGTACCACATCGGGACTCAGCTCATCTCATTTATTGTCATTGCTCCTTACATGGCCATGCCAAAATGGGCCAGCGATTTTGTTCCTCCCGCGCTGATTCGACCAGTGGCAACTCCATGGTGAGCCTGCTTTGAACTTGCAAACGACGTTGACTGGACCGCTGATGTAGGTCCCGATAGGTTTTCTCTCTTCCAGGTCGTTTCGACGTACACTAATACCGGATTTTCCCTCGTGGACCAGTCAATGATTCCGTTCCAGACAGCCTACCCAATGATATTCTTCATGGTCTTCTTGATCTTGGCTGGGAATACAGCTTTCGTGAGTTACTTTCTGTGGTTTGACAAAAGGATAAGGTTGTAACTTTACCCGCTGTTTTTTCGAGCCCATCTTGTAAGTAATCATTCCTTTGCAGGGATTTCCGGGTTGACCCCTTGCGTCCAGCTTGCGATTCATGATGTAAGTATGCTCATCTCGGTCATCGTTGCGATATGAGAACGTCAACCTAGTTGGATCATTGCAAAGCTGATACCCACTCAATCTCGCCTCTACGAGACCCTGCGTTTTCTCCTCGATCACCCAAGACGTTGCTTTGTGTACCTATTTCCGGCTCATCAAACTTGGTTTCTCCTGCTCGTTCTTGTATTACTAAAGTGACTATCCTGTCTGCTTGTGTAAAGAAGCCTGGCTAATTCAACGCCTTGTAGTTTCATCGATTTCTTGTGTTTCATGGTTCTTGACATCGGAAACCCCACAATTGAGTCGATTCCATTTGGAACTCGATTTGCAGCAGGGGTACTTCAAGCCACCGACGTTCGGGCCTCGGGGTTCTCCGTCGTGCCGGTTGCTGCACTGGCTCCAGCTGTCAAGTATGTCTGCCCGGCTTGTTACCACCTGGCTTGCTCACTGTTCAACTAGAGTCATGTACGTAATTATGATGTACATCAGCGTATGTGCGTATACCCTCGCTTGTCGATCTTTGGAGGACTATTAACAATGTCTTTCCTCTCAAGATCCGATAGCAATGAGGTGGGCGTAGTTCTTGGGATATGCAATTTGCTGACATGTATTCAGCGTGCGTTCCACAAACGTCTATGAAGAACAGTCGCTAGGGATATTCCACTCGACCGACCAGCTGTCTGAGGCGGAGAAAGCGTTCACCAAGGCGAATAACTCGCGAATGACGACGTGGGGTCGCTACCTAGCGATGCACGCACGTTACCAGCTTTCTTTCGGTGCGTCGTTCATCTCACGCGTAAAATTTCTCTGAAAGCTCCGTTGAAGACATGTGGTGGCTCGCACTAGCCCTTTTCCTTATCTGTATCGTAGAGGTTTGCCAATGGATGGTTCGTTGGGTCTCTGTTTCTGAATATTCTATTTCTAGAAGGACAATTTGATCAATACGGAGATCCAAGGCTGGTTCAACATATTCTCGATCTGTGCGTAAAATAAATATCTGCTGCACACACCGTTGATCAAGAACCCCATTTGTCAGTCTTTGAGATAGTGTCGGCATATGGGTCTGTTGGACTTAGCCTCGGCATCCCAACCGTATGTGCGATTTTTTTCACGAACCTTTTATCTCACCAGAGGGCAATAGCAAAACTATTCTCTCTCCGGTGCGTTCCGACCGCTATCGAAGCTCATCATCTGTCTCGTCATGATTCGTGGTCGACATCGCGGCTTGCCAGTAGCAATCGACAGGGCGGTCGTGCTCCCGTTCGAGTTCGAGAGAGCAGAAGATGACCCGGACCCACCGCCAAGGGTCGATGAACGGCGGTCCAGTCGATACAGTGTCGGCAGCGTCTCTCATCCTATGGAGGCTACAGACGACGACGAACATGACCGTGAAGATGAAGATGGGATTGCGAGGAAGGAGAAGGAGCAGGTAGGCGGAGATGGGGTTGGGCTGGAGCACGCGAGTTGAGCGCCGAGACGAGGGGACGGGTGAGCTCGGTGTAATTACATGGATGTTTAGGCCCGGGCCAGCCTGGCGCGCCGCCCACCTATGTTGACTGGTATGTGGCATTCTCGGAGTTCGAGGCGGATGTGTTTGAAGCTTTCGAGTGCCCGCCATCGGCGCCGAACCGCATTTACATCTACGCTCGTGCAGTGACTCTAGAGTCTCTAGTTAGGATGAAAAACAGCTTAATGATGGCTTAGTGGCATCACCCCTGCGTATCGCTATCAGTGTCGTTTCCGGGAGGTGCGAGGACCACACGTCAGGTAGAAGTTACAAAGAGTGGGGTTCCGGCATGCCTCAGGGGAACGACAGTGAAAAGTAGTGTCAACCAATATCCTGTCACGGTCGGAACCGCCACTGAGATTTCCACATTCCTTACATTTTGCAGGCGAAAGAAACCCCATCCACGTTCGGATGACCGAGATGATCGCCAATTTCATCTTGAACACTTACGCGCCAGACAGTATTTCACCTGTTGAAATATAGTCATAATTGTTGGATGGAATGTTCTGCGCCGGGACGCCTATATCAAGACACTGATTGATAGGAAGGGGACATGTCGACCCAGACTCAGTTGGGCCAGGCACGAGGACTCCAGTAATGTATTCTGACATTGCAAACCAGCGTTTTCCTTACATCACTGGGTACTCCGTGTTGTTCAGCCTGTTTTAGAAAGGTACTGGACGTTATCGGATGGACAGGAAGTGCTGACGAATCCAGGTGGTCATCAGCGCCAAGGTTTGAAGTGAGAAATAAAGTTGCTTATTGGTAGGGACAAACGTACCATCGATGGCTGATCCCTCTAGGTTGAAGTACCAGCGAACTGTATTCAGTCCACCACTTATGCAGTCGACATTGGGAGTGTACTGGGACGGAGCAATCATGAATACAAGCTTCACACTAGAAATATGCACTTACACCTCTGGAACAGCTCTAGAGTGTGAAAATGATGTCCGACAATGCATAGGTTCGAGATGTGGAAGACGTGATACCAGCATCTGCAAGTAAGTTGTATGTAGGGAGAGTCTTGAGCAGAGCATAGTAGGAACCAGGGTTCAGTAACGATTTAGTTGAAGTGGAAGCTTGATCATATGTAATTTGTACCTGAAGCAGGTCCCATGTCTTAACTATTCATCCTAGAGTGCTATCGGCGAGGCGTCCATATAGTCGCAACTTGACGTACATCCCAATATTTCTCGTTGGAACCAATTGGATCTAACCAGTACTTTATCTTTTCATGTATTCCAACGTAGGAGTGTCATGTTCTAGAGAAGTTAGACAAAATTGTGGCGACATTTCACCAATCAGACTCGTTGCACATCTGGGTAATATTGCAAGCACGCGATGGACCACAACTCTGTGTATGTGCCATCGCGGCTGTCGATAGCGTTGGCTGATGAGTGCGAATTCCCGCCAACGAACGCACTTGTCATCCCACAACCCTGACGGACGTATGAGATTTGATGCACATTGCTTTGGATATCGATCGCTCACCCTGAATCGTCCAACTGTCACGAGGGCTTCTAGGAACGTCCGTGTCCCAGGACTTTCGTGTTTAAGTCGGTAGCAAAAGTGTACAACTAGCGAAAGCATACCTGGGTTTGCAGCAGCAGTCCCTACAATAAAATAAAACAAGCGAGTGTAAGACGCGGAAAATGACATACACCTGAGTACATGGTGCAGCACGTGTTCGATGGTATGTCAGCATACTGACAAGAGGACGGACCGGATGCAGGGCAGCCAGAGCTAATCTTATTATCCCGAGTCAAGAGGCGAGGGATGAAGGACATTGCTCGTGACAATTGCGAAAAGTTGGGTTAAAACGACAAGGAGGAAGATCATTCTGGGGCTAAATGCTACTCTTCAACGACGGATTGAGCGGCGTGGCTGGATGGCATGTTAGTGATGTTAGAGTCCTAAAAAGAAACGAGCTCCAAAGCCCGTGTTCAAAAGCTTTGACAGAACGCCGATAATTGTAATTAGGACGCAGACATTTTTACAATTGGACTAAACCTACCATTCCTTCCTGTATGTTGTACACGGGCATCTGAAGTAGGTACCATGTTAGCATAGCCGCCAGATCTGATACTGAGCCGCGTAGTCCAGGCTGAACCACAACGTACATCCTGAACTACCACCGATACAGATCCACAATCCGATGCAAGTCTTCCAGGGGACGAAACAACCACCAATGCGTTGTCTTGAGCACTGTCATCACGCTCACCTCTTCTCGCGTTTGGTCTCGTCCTCAGGACTCAACTTCCTCTTCTACCGGAAGTTCTGGGTATCGCAGGCGTCACTGCCACCTAGTAGTTCTTCAAGTCGGCCACCGAATGCAGCACACCTCGTAGAACGACGAAACATGGATCCAGTAATGTGGGTTTCTGAGTTTGACTGACAGAGCGGCTCTTGACATTGAATCAAATATCCGATGTCAAGTATCTCGCGCTGGGGTGAGAACGGACACATGCCAGCGAGGCACTCATATATTGCGGCCAAACGACCAAAAACTTTTCGGTCCTCGAATGCGAGCAAGGTCTTGGTATCCACGATCCAGCGCACACTTGGACAAGGGAAATTTAGCACAGGGGACCTCTCACAATCGCGATGCCACCGATAATACTGATAATTTTCCTGATTTTCTCTGGTGTCTCTTCATGGCAAGGTAGGTACATACAAATCCATCGAAGCATCTATGCTACAGGTTGCTTACTCAGCTGTGCCTGGGGTCCTTCTGCGGTTGTCTCCGAGGCGCGACTTTTCCACATACTTATGGAACCCGCTGTAACTTGCGAAATGGTGGATGTTTGCGTCGTCAGTGTCGTTTCTGGGCAGGGTTGCTGTCATGCCTAGGTGACCCTTACCCCTCAATATCCGCAAGTATTTATTGCTGAGATTCCTCTTGCAAATAACCAGGCAGCACAAACCTTGTGTACCCAAACAGATGGAACTATTCGGTATTCCACTGCAAACGCTCAACCTTATTGTCATTCGTGGCCGTCAGTCCATGATGAAATGGTTGTATTGAGTGGGGTGTTCCTCTACTGTATAAAGGAGGCTTATGTCGACGAATAAACAGGACATATAGAATACGTATGAGTGGTGGTACTTTTCTCATAATCTATGCAATGCAGGGTGATGTGAGTGCAGATAGCGAGAATGTGGACGAATGCAAACGAAGGGACGGCGGTAGGGCCACGAGATCAAGCAAACAGGGTGAACAAGCCGAAAACAAAAACTTAAGGGAGTTTAATCCTTCTTCTCCTCTTTGTTTTCGGTGTTTTCTGATGACTCGGAGGCCGCGCCCTCGGCGTTACGCTTCTCGTAGACCTTTTGGAAAAGACCAAGCGAAGCTTGCTGTGTCTCATTGATCTTCTCCCGAATCTGTTCCGCGGTAACCGAGCCGTCACCAACCTGACCCTTGGCCGCCAACTCGCGGAGTTCTCCCACAAGTTTGGTGACCTTTTCTTTCTCCGTAGCGTCGAGCTGGTCTTTGAACTCATTCATGGCTATGGAAGACAATATGAACGCCCATCATGCGTGCGACAGCAATAAACGAACCTTTTTCCGTGTCGGTGCACACAGATTCACCCTTGTTTGCCTCCTCGATGAGAGTACGACGGGCCTTGTCGGATTCGGCGTACTGCTCAGCATCTGATACCATGCGTTCGATATCCTTGTCGCTAAGACCCGAGGAAGAGGCAATAGTCATCGATTGGTCTTTGTTAGTCGCCTTGTCCTTGGCAGAGACATTGACAATACCGTCTAGAAAGCAGTCAACATACGCCGAATAAAGCCAATCGATTGAAACTAACCAGCATCGATGTCGAAAGTAATCTCGATCTGTGGTACACCCTTCGGTGCGGGAGGAATGCCAACAAGGTTAAAGTTTCCAAGGAGCTTGTTGTCTCGGACCAGTTCACGTTCACCCTGGTAGATCTTGACCTCAATAGCAGTCTGACCGTCCGCCGCAGTCGAGAACGTCTGCGACTTCTTGGTAGGGATGGTGGTATTGCGGTTGATAAGTTTCGTCATGATACCACCAAGAGTCTCGATACCGAGGGAGAGCGGAGTGACGTCAAGGAGCAAGATGTCAGTGACGTTGCCAGCAAGAACACCGCCCTGAATGGATGCCCCGATGGCAACTGCTTCATCCGGGTTAACGCCCTTGCTAGGCTCCCGACCGAAGACGCTCTTGACGGTCCCGCCGACCTTTGGCATGCGAGTCATACCACCAACCAGAATGACTTCGTTAATCTCGCTGGCTTTTACACCGGCGTCACTGAGTGCTTTCTTGCAGGGCTCGACGGTGCGCTGAACGAGTTTGTCAACGAGACTCTCGAAGTTGGCCCTGCTGAGTTTCAAGTTGATGTGTTTAGGACCCGACGCGTCGGCAGTGATGAACGGCAAGTTGATTTCCGTCTGTGTCGTCGAAGAAAGTTCAATCTTGGCTTTCTCTGCGGCCTCACGGATTCGTTGAATAGCCATCCGATCTTGCGAGAGGGAGATACCCGACTCCTTCTGGAACTCCTTCAAGATGTAGTCGACAAGGGTAATGTCGAAGTCCTCTCCTCCAAGATGAGTATCACCGTTGGTCGACTTGACTTCGAAGACACCCTTCTGCATCTCCAAAATCGAGATATCAAAGGTACCACCGCCAAGATCGTACACAGCGATGACGGACGAATCCGCACGATCGAGGCCATAGGCAAGAGCGGCGGCAGTGGGTTCGTTGATGACACGAAGTACATCTAGGCCGGCAATCTGACCAGCGTCCTTGGTAGCTTGTCGTTGGGCATCGTTGAAGTATGCAGGCACGGTAACCACGGCGTGACTGACCCATATTGTTAGTTTTGTTCTATCACATACTTCATGACGAAGGACATACTTGATTTTCTTGTTGAGATACTGCTCTGCGGTTTCCTTCATCTTCGTAAGCACCATAGATGACAGCTCTTCCGCAGACTGTGAGAGGGGTTAATGCATGTCGCACTCAGAAAGGTAGATATCCACCCACGAATTCCTGTGTCTTGTCTCCACTCTCAACTTGGACTGCCGGGCGACCGTCACTCTTGCGAACGAGTTGGAAGGGCCTATATAACGAGTGAGGCGAAGTGTAGCCATGCGTGACATACGTATTCACCAATGCTTCATATCATCCTGGACTTCCTTGTCCTTGAATTGGCGACCAATCAAACGCTTAAAGCCAAAGACAGTGTTGGAAGAGTTGACGACTGCTTGCCGCTTGGCGGGAAGACCAACGAGACGCTCTCCATGTTTCGTGAAGGCTACAACAGAGGGTGTTGTCCGGGCACCCTCCGAGTTTTCAATGACACGAGATGACTTCCCCTCCATGACGGAAACACATGAGTTCGTCGTACCCAAATCAATACCCACGACGGGGCCTGCGTAAACTCGGGTAAAGCTTGAACAATGCCCAAGGTGAGAAACCACACACCACTGATCTTGGTGTTCATATTCCTCGCGATCAACGACCGGGGAAGACCCTACGGACGAATAGATGAGGATTGGGTAAACGAGACGGAAGTGAGACATACAGCATAGTTGCCAGAACGAGCAACAGCGGTGCGAAGGGAACGAGCTGCAGTGAACATGGAGGAAGAGATGAAAGTGAAAAGAAAACGGTTGGCGTAAAATTTCTAGGCCTTCCGAGGCTTACGTCAGCGCTCTCACTCCCGAGAGCTCCCACGTCGCACGTTCGAGCCACGTAACCTGACAGAAAATTTGCTTTATAACGGGCCTGGCGATGGGATTTTAGTGCTGCGAGAACGATTTGAGGGACTGGCGTGGTCGTGGTCATTTTCGCAGCGAGATGTTGTGCGTTTACCGGGGGTGATACATACACCAGCGTGGAGCCGGTCGAGCCCGTTCTCACCGAGTTACTACGTTTGCGATGTCGAACAGTTCTCCCAAGCGGATCGGTGGGGGATACGGGGCAGTGCGCGCCAACATCGATGTGGACAAGCTGAACGCGTATCTCGACGGCCATGTCCCAGCCGTCAGCTCTCCCGTCGATGTCCAGCAATTCAAAGTATGTCTTGGTTGTCTCTCACATCCCTCTGTCTGACCCCCATCTAGTTTGGACAGGTATGCCTTAGTCGACTTCATGGGACGTTCGACTGAACTACGACTGGTTTAGTCTAACCCTACCTACTTCTTGACAGATGCCAGGTTTGTGTTCTTTGTCAAAATTCTATGCGCAATAGTAGTTTCTCAGGACGACCCAAAGGCAAAAACGCTTCGTTTTGCGCAAGAAACCTGCAGGCCAACTACTCTCCTCCACCGCTCACCAGATTGAGCGTGAATATCGTGTATTGAATGCTCTCCATAGGCACAACACCAAGCCAAGCACAAAACCTTGGCAGGTTGTTCCAGTTCCGACGCCGTATGCTCTTTGCGAGGACACCAAAGTCATCGGAACCCCCTTTTACATCATGGAATATTTAGATGGTCGAATATTCACCGACGTGAGGATGTTTGAAGTATCCCCAAATGTTCGGCGTGAATGGTGAATGAATCGTCATGACTTGCCGTGCGGGTCGCTGAGAATAACACCTTTCAGCTGGATTTCCGCTGTGCAGGCTCTTGCCGCGCTGGCATCCCTTTCCCCCGCTGATATAGGTCTTGCCGATTTTGGACCCACCACGGACTATTTTCCACGCCAGATCAAATCATTGTCTCGTGTTTCCGAGGTACAAGCCCAGACAATCGACGTTGATACCGGAAATGCGATTGGAAAGATACCACTTTTCGATGAATTGGTGGCCTGGTATCGAAAACATCTCCCCGACGAGAGGAAAACTGGGTTGCGTATCGTTCATGGAGATTATAAACTTGACAATCTGATCTTTCATCCGTCCGAGAGCAAAGTAATAGGGATCTTAGATTGGGAGTTGTGCACCCTCGGCAGCCCGGTAGGTCACCCTGCACAATCGGTGTGGCTAGCGTATAAACTAGGACCCAGTTAGCAGACCTTGGCAATCTCACACAGCCATGGGCAATCGATTCCAAAGATCTACCCACCGATCCACTACTCAGGAACTACAACCTGCTCAAGGCATTCAAGAATACAACAATAGACGTACCGATATCCCTGGAGGACTTAGAGCGGGAATACAGTCGCCTCACCAAACAACCGCACCCTATCAAAGAGATGGTTTTCGTCCGCAGTTGGATGCTTTTCCGAGTAAGCCCATTTATCTAACCTCCGCACACAGTTGTCAACGACGTAACTGCAGCTGGCGATCATCTCGCAAGGAATCGCGGCCAGGTTTGCCAGACGCCAAGCCAGCTCGGAAAACGCACATATCCACATCCGACTCTTTCCTGCAGTGGGAAACATGGCAAGGGCCGTTCTTGAGGACGAGGGACACTTTATTGGCAATAGACCCAAGCTCTAGATCATGACCCTGTAGTCGCGGACAATGTTTCTACGAATAGCTGCTCCGCTTTTTATCCACGAAGCCCCTGATTTCATTCATGGAAGGCCTTTCCCCAGAGTTCCCCTTCCAGCATTTCTCTAGCAAACTCCACAGACCCTCCCGAATGTCGGATTTGTAGTCATCATGCTTGAGCCTCCCGTGCCTTTTTGTGACATATATCAGCACCGCAGCATCGCTCGGAAGATCATGGTACGGTTGCTTCGCCGAGAAGATCTGAGGATGGGAAGTTTCTAAGATGGTAGCGGAAATGGCCAGACTGGCAAATCTCACTTCCGTCGCTGTGATTCCGAATGCCCATACATCGGTTTCAGCTGTAGGTCGGATCGCTGCCTCCGGGGCAGTCGACTCAGCCAGAAGTTCAGATGCCATGTATCGGAGAGTGCCAGGCGTATTCTTGGTGGTAAAGCCTGACATTTCCAACACTCTGGAGAGACCAAAGTCAGTCAGGACTGCTTGTCCATCATCGCTGATTAAGATATTTCCCTGCAGATATTTCAGGCCATGATAACGAAGACAATACGATTAAAGAACGACCCCGAACATACGGGTTTGATATCTCCGTGGACGACCCGCCGACCATGCAGAAAAGCCATTCCACTAGCAATCTGATACAGCTGCGACACAATCTTCAATCCCTCGGTATGATAATGTGTTTGGATGACTTTACCAGGTCCATCTTGCCGCGAAGTCCGAGGTTGCTGCTTGTCACGTACTTTTTCAAGCTCCCATGTTTGCAATAAGGTGACACTATCGCAGGAGCTGAATGACGGGACATGTCGGATGTGGTCATGATTCCAAGAAACGGTACGATATTCTCGTGGACCAGCGTTGTCCAAAGCCTTGCTTCTCGGAGAAGTTTCTGTCGTGGAGGCCAGAAGTAGTTTGAACCCTAGATCTGAAGGATTGCCTGCGAAGGATTCACTGACATCATTAAACTGCTTCGTCTCATCAGCAGTGAAGGCACTCCTGATTACTTTGATGGCGACCTTGATCCGGAAGGTGTCAATGACGATCGAAACAACCACCAATCCAAAGGCCTACTTTGTGGGTTCTCTGCGTCGGGTCAGTGTACTCCCCGAGCCAGACGTCTGCATGATTACCAGCGCCAAAGGCATGTTGACCGGTTCTACGAATCGAGGAGGTAAGGTCCTTGAGCTGAACGTCCATCAGGGCCGCCATGTCGTCGTTCCCGGACCTATGCACAACTTGAACTAGGAGCAGGTGCTGCCGGCCACGCTCAGGCTGCTCAAGCAAATATATGAGCTGAGCGCCGGGGACTCGTTGAATGCCACATGTCGAGCTAATCAACGATTAACCAAAACGATCGAAATTGAAGGCCAACGGTCTGATGCCACCGAATTATTTGTGCCCGTTTCAAGGAGCGACGACGCTCTGGTCGACCTCCAGGTTCTACGACGGACGTCTTTCTGGTGGACACTTCAAATACGAAAGCACCGACAATGATGTTCTGAGACGTCTCATCTCCATTTGTTGACGAGTTTAATCAACAAATCTGCAGGCAAGAATCCAGAGCGTACTCGCTAATCCTACAGGCGGCGGGGTCTCAAAGTGCCAAAGCGGCGGGTTCCCTGCTCGCGGTTCGCCTCATTTTTTTCGAACATTCCATCGGCTGACATACTCGGTGTAACCATGATCTTGGTGCGTATGCGCATATCATATAATCCGGGTATCCATATCACCTTGGCAATCCATTCTTGTCTCATTGAACATCGTACAGTAACCAATGTGCGGTTACAAGCACATCGACAAGGCGCTGTGTCATTCATCTTTCGTACACGGCAGCGTAAACTGAGCCCTTTCGGCTTACCCCCATCTAGGTCGAGATCTTGTGAAAACGCGAATTAGAATATCGGGCACAACCCTTTCAATGTCCCTGCAAGGCATTACCCACCTGACTTCATAAAATGGAAGCGTGACGAAACGATCCCTAGACCCTTTCGGGGAAGCTTGGGGAATCTTGGCGTATCTCGGCTCGATGAGACCCGGACATTGTGCGGAGGTCGGTGGCATTGGACAGAGTCATCCCTCTCACGCATCTCGGGGTCCATATGGTTTCAATCCACCAAAGTGGAGCCAGCAATGTAACACCTCACTCCTACCCTCGGCCCATCTCATCCCCGGTGTCCCATTTCATCCAGTCTGTGTGCGCGCTAGATTTCTGTTTCCAAGCATAGCCTCGAACGAGGTACCGCACATTATCGCTAACCTGTCGACTGTGGACTCGGGGTACTACCCACTCCCGTACACGTGCCTTCCCTCTCCAACGCGATCGGAGGACGGGGTGGTATCTTTATTGGTTTTACTTCTCGTCGTGTACACAAAATGTATCTTGGGTACCCACAGCATCTGTACATTAATCGATTACTTTCGACAAACTTGCAACACAGAAAGCGGTATATAGGAAGACCGGAAAGCAGTACCTTCCGATCACTGTGATTGATACTCGGAATCGTTTGATAAAGAAAGGTTAGATAAGGAAGGGATGCTCGACGAAGTGGTTTGAGGTGGTTGCTCCGGAATAAATAAATGCAGGTAAGTTTCCTATAGTCTTTTTAGCTCCTAACACCCACCATAGTGCCAGTCGGATTCTCGAATGCTTGCTTGAACGTCGTAAACGTGCTCGTTCCGAGAATTGCAAACACAATTCGATCAAAAGAAGACCTGTATCGTGCTCCCTTGCTCGTCAGTAAGTCTGCCCAAATCCTAGCCACCATCTGCACGCTGTTCCGAAACACTCCCGTCCCGAAGCTTCCTAGAACGATATTCTTCGCTCCTCGTTGCTCTATCAGTGATAGTATCCTCTCCATTCTCTCCCTCATCGTCGACTCTATCATGCTCTCGGTTTCGACGTGTCCACTCTTCTTCTTCCGGAAGTCACCTGCATTGACCGCAGCGCTAGTAAGGATATCGACTTCAAAAGGGGTAACCCAATCTCCGGCGTCATTTCGAAATATGACGACGGAAGGGGTGTATATCATTGCATGATGGTACAATCCGCCCCGACGATCGTGTCGATGCAGTTTATAGAATCGCTGAGCAGTGGGCGTCATGAGGGAAGGGTACAACGTAGAGGATCGCGCGATTGATTCCTCCTGTGCTTGAGCGCCACCGAGGAAGCCACCGCCTGGCCTCTTAGCAGAGGCGAAATTGAGTACTGCGATTTTGCCAGAGCTGACCGAACCAGACACGGCGTCGGATAGAAAGCGAGCGCCATCGAGCGTTGAAATCTCCGAGATCGAGATCTCAGTCTTCGTTGGGGGCAGCTTGGGCACATCTAGAACCCATCTGGAAAAGGGGGGGTAGTCGGGAGGGTAGTAACGGGTGTTGTGGTCAGAAAACCTGACTTTCGCGGCCAAATCAAAACGATTGTTGGCAACAGTGATGCACCCCGCTTCGATGGCTCTCAGGGTGGCGTCTGCGATGTCTTTGAGGTTGCTGCGCTTCTTGGCAGGTTGGCTGGCAGAGGTAGCCGTATCGACACCAGTTGTTTTCGACGGCGCATCCATGTCTTTTGGGTGAGGCGCAGGCTTGGTTGACTCGGGCCCCGCATACTTCATAACTTGTTGTGGTCACGTGCGGAGGACATGACTCTCTCTGACTTGTCCGACCATGCTGTATAGCATAGCCTGACTGACCCACCGTTCCGCGGGCAGTGCACTTGATCACCCGTACTTTCGACTTGCGCACCAGACCTCGAGGGAATCGCGTTTCCACTCGCAGACTCGATTTTGAATCGTACCCGTATAACCCGGGATGGCCAATTCTCTTACTCGCACCGCTGGCCTAAAGCTTGGTCCAGTTGCTCTAGATACCCTCCTCAAACATTATTTCGATCGCGTGAAGAAAGAAAGAGCAGGTGATGATCCCGGTGATCCCCCATTCACTCAACTACGACAAGATGAACTCCTCTATGACGAGGCATTTAATATGGCCAAGGCACGTATATCCATGTGCTTACCCTCAGTGCGTTCTTAAGGCAGCGCCGTCAGATATTTTTTCACGTTGCAATCCAGTGAGTGATTAACCTTTCCAACTTCTCGCAAGATCCGCATCTCACGGGATATAGCCATCCGGTTGAAGAGCTTCAGGCATTTGCTAATATCCGGACGCCGTCCCCTCCCTGGGTGCATGTCGTACGGGTCACTGTACCAATGTCATGTTGTGATGAGGCGGCCAGCCTGCTCATACAGGTTCTTGGGGGCGAGAAGCATGCCTCTTTCTTGCTCGGCGGTACCAAATGGTGGCAAGTGCGTGGTATCACTGGGTAAGCCACGCTTCAGATGTCTAAGCTGTGATTCATGGGGCATAGGATTGCTGGAGAGTGGGTCACGACCAGGAAAGATTGGGAAGAAGCCAAGAAACATCAAAGGGCATCCCAGAAAAAGAAACCAAGCAACGACCATTCTCCGCAACAGGTGGCCAACGTTCCCTCCTCGGGGTCAGAGCGTAGTAACATCGGAGGCGACGGGGTGGATGACTTCCGCTGTATATTGTACGCTCATGGAGGGGGCTATTATTTCGGAAGTCTCGATCAGGAGAGGTAGCTAGTTTTGCATCTGCTCGATGTGATACTAGATTTACTTCACTGGATAGATACTGCATTCAGCGACTCGCAAGAAAGATAAAGGGTCGAGTATTCGGTAGGTTTTCCGCAGTCAATTTGTTGTCAACTATCCGAACAGTTTTAGCGGTCAATTATCGTCTTGCTCCACAATATCCATTTCCTTGCGCGCTTCAAGATCTGGTCGCAGCCTGTAAGTGTGACTATAGCTTTGTTGGCAAGGACTGACCTCGAAGGATGACAGACCTGTATTTGATCAAACCTCCTCCTGGTGTAACTCACCAGCCCGTCAAACCCTCACACATTGTGGTTGCCGGTGATTCTGCAGGGGGTGGGCTTACTCTTGCTTTACTTCAAATCTTGCGTGACACCAATCAACCATTGCCCGCTGGTGGTGTTCTGATCTCGCCATGGTGCGATCTAACACACTCTTTTCCGAGCATCCATACCAATACTGCCACGGTGATTTTGGATCTGTCTTGTGCTATCGTGTAAGCTCACCAGTCCGTCAGGATGTTCTTCCACTGTCTGGGTTATCTCTCCACAAACCCAGCGCCCTATGGCCCCCACCATCAGAGGAGATGACGCGCAAAGTTCATACTGGGATCCGACGGAAAATTCGCCAAATTGTCCATGCTACTGCCATTGGGGACAAAGCTACCGAGGCAACCGCTCAGGAACTCACGCTGGATGCATTGCATGGCTCAAAGCTTAGCCTCAGTGGCGATGATGAACAATCAACGTCAGGCGATATGCCTATCGACGTTGGAGCCACCGCCTCACTACCTCCCGTTCATGAAAACGATAACCAAACAATTTTCCTTGAGACCAAGTCAGGGGTTAAATTGAACGTAGACTCGCAAATTCAGCTCTACACCCAGAACAGCCTTCTGGGTCATCCTCTTGTCAGCCCCGCTCTTTCATATTTGGGCGGTTTGCCCCCTTTGTTCGTCATCGCAAGTGACAAGGAGGTGCTTAGGGACGAGATTATCTACTCGTGAGTCTACTGTTGTTGTCAAAGGCAGGTGACAATGACCAGACCCCTTTCTCCCATCAAGAGCGCACAAGGCAGCTGATCCTCTGAAGTTTCGATTGAGAGATGAGACCCGTTCACTTTATCCGCCGTTGGTGGGTATAGAAGGGCGTCATGGTCCCACGCAGGTTCACCTCCAGGTTTATGATGGTGTGCATACAGCAAATAGACAGACACAAACATGGACTGATTGTCACGCAGATACCGCGCATGTTCTTCCCATCCTCTTCCCCTTTGCGACCCCTGGGAAATACTGTTATCGTGCAATCGCCACTTTCACGAAGCACGTTACAGGGATGTTGCAACCGATAGAACCTACGCCGAGCTCGTTAGAAATGATCACTTCGGCTCCACGGCATCCGTCGAGTAGTCCCGTAAACGAGGACAGCTCAAGTGGTGTCTCTATCCAGCAAGCTTATCGCCCACTCTCCAGTGATCTTGAGAGCGACCCGCCTGGCATCCAGAGCGGTTCGGATACCGTTCCGGACATGTCCGCAAGTATTCCAGACACAGGCCTGCCCAATCTGCGTCCATCATTTTCTTGGCCGATATCTCTCACCTTCCAGGCGAAATCAGTTCGGGCATCGATGCCAACGTCCACCTCCGAACGATCACGCAGACAAAGTAGCTTGCTACGCCCCCAGGACGGCCAGAGTGCGGGAAGAGTCCATAAATTACGACGGCACGTGTCAAGGATGAACGCCACTGAAGTGCGCTATGCTGGTGAAACGAGCGTCTACTACAATGAAGAGGTGGGTATTATCCTCCATGTTGTAGCTGATCTTCGAGCGACGCCGTGACATGTGTGGCATGAGGCTGACGATTGTATTCATATTCTGAATCTTGACAGGGCCTTCTGTCGTGGAAGGAAGGCATGATCCGCGAGAGAGTGTCTACTCAGGGCATAATCAGACCTCTGGAACCCGCTGACAAGATCGATGCATTGCATGTGCCACATGCGATCATCGGAGTTCTCTCGGAACGGGCTATTCGTCGCTATCTTGAAGGGAAAGCTCTTTTCGATCAAAAATACGCGAAAGAGTTACTGGTGATAGAGAAGGAGCGGAACAGAAACATAGAGCTCGCCAGAAAGGACGTTACCAGAAACTTGACCCACCTGCAGGAGCTGCAGAGTGGACGGGTAGCAGGCAAGCAAAAGGAAACATCTCAGGCGTTCAGAGATGGGTTGGAATTGCCGAGCGGAGCATGGGGGTGGGCTTGGTCAGATGAGCGACCGCCACCGAGCAGTATTGTCTCCAGACGCGATACGGACGAATCTCGCAGACTGGCACGCATCGCTGACCAGTCTGTCCTCCAAGATGAAGCTCACATGAGCGGTAACAGCCTCTGGGCTGCTATCGTGAATTTCCTTTCTACGCCCCCGACTAAAGAGCACCCTGTTTCCGATACTGAAGCTACCAAGCCCCCTGTCAGACAAATCTCGATTAAGAAGAGTAAATCCGTGTTCGCATCACTTCGGATTCGCGAGAGGCAGCCGAAGAATCGCACTTAGCTAGTTGTTCCAGTAAGGCGACCTTGCTTCACTAGTGTTACTCCCCGTTATTTCTACGGACTATATATGATATTTAAAGACATGTTGTACACGAATACGACATATAGGCAAGCATAGGTCACTGCCTAGAACAAGTTGCGGTCATCTATTCCCAATGTTTTGTTCCCATTTCACTTGGTCGCAAGCGTATATTTGGAGATCGGATTCCGAGGTGCAACTGGCGAGAACTTTTCTGTGTTTCATATTGAAGCTTGTAGCTTGTCTTTCGCTCTACGGTCTTCTGAACGTTGTCGATTGTTACTGATTATGTTCACAGACGACGGTCGATGACTCGACTGACCCCATACAGCTTCGAAACGTTGCTACCACCACTCTCGCATTAAATTTATCGAGGTTTCATCAATGAAATAAGGTAGATTCTCTGGCCCATCGACACTGAGGTTGGCTCCTCTGTCCATCTCTAGCCCTCAATTGAGGCAACACTGGCCACAGCTGGCACTGGCATCGGTGGCCGGCTGGCCGCTCAACCTACCAGTATTATTACGCTACAGCGCGATCAGCTAGTATTGTTGAATTGACATCTTGGGTTGCCTTTCCGCGTAGGATTATTGTCCGAACTTGCATGATTCGGGTGCTTTCCTTGCAATGTCGACAGGCACTGTAACGTTGTCGCGGTGGCATAATGCCTCAGGGGTTTATTTGACTTATATAGCGCGAACGTAATGAAAAGTTGCACGTTATTGTCTTGCTCAAACCCACGATGCTGCATCACCAGAGTTCGTCGCAAAGTGCGTCGCCCATCCCCATGGTTTCACAATAAGTATTACAGCCAAGGCGCTTCGCGTCTCTATATTCACGTACTTCGCGCCATTTTCGCATCTGGGGGCTGATCTTACCGGACTTTCTTTTTGTCCAGTATATCTGGTCGAGTCAGGTTAACGGGAAGTCATAAATACGCGTTCAGTTGACCATCAGCGCGTTGTGACAAAGACCACTCTCACAAAAAGGACTGGCTGGCTCAGTCCCCAACGTTTTACTCTACTTTTTATGCCGATCCTCCTGGACCAAGCTCCCTAATATCGAATTCACTGGTATGAATTCACGAACACCTATCCGACTAACGCCTCACCGCGGGCCACTTGCGACGCCTTCGACCTCACCCGAAAGCAGCCCGACATCATCGACACCACCCAGTGATATCTTCCACTGTTCTACGACCATCAAACCGGCACTCGATGTTGCTATCCTTCAACACAGGATCTCTACGCTGAGTCGCCCTACGCGACATCAATCTCTGTCTCGTTTTTATCGTCGGAAGCACGAAGTCACCAAGCAGGGACTATTTGGCCGCAGCACTCATCCTTGCCAACTCAGCACCGCTTTCGACAGTGTAATCTGTTCGGCTTGCGACCTCGCAAGATCTCTCGCAGGGATCGTTACGTTTTGTTTTCTGATCTGGGGACTCCTTGAATTGGTATTATCCATCTATCGGCATTTTATAGGACGAAGTTGAACGACTTTTTCCAGTCCTCGTACGCATCCGAACAACCTCGACAACAAAACATCCCGCTGTCAATATCACGATTTCCCCTTCCGTCCCCCACGAGAGCTCTGCGTTGCCACGTGGACCCTTCATCATGTGAGCCAAGAGATCGAGAACAGCATGTCGCTGTTTTACAGTTTCTTTCCGAGCAAATTCAACACGCGAAAGCTCTGTCATCTCTAAGCATCGGCCTTGGCTTACCACTTCGTGCTTTCTTGGAGACACATCAAGCAACGTAAGTTGGTTGACTATCTTATGATCACACTCCATGAGAATGATCACAACTCCAGTATCCCGAGGGTCCCAGTTCGACATAATCTGACTAGCCTACCCCATCCCGTGCAAGACGACACATCGGCAAATCTCACAGAGTCTCTCGGCTCTCCCGTCATCGACTTCACATCTGGTAGTTTCATCGGCAGAAGCGTACGTTCATTCCGTCAACTAGACGACCCACATTTGCAAACGCTTGATGTAGTTGATTCTTGCTCTGGACGAGCTGGGCGGTTTCATCTCTGAAACTATGGTTTCACATGGTTCATCGACACGCGAAGGACATCAGGATGCACATCTACATGCCATATATTGGCGTACTACGTCAAACCTCCTCTTAGAATACTCCGCCGCACGCCCACGCGCTAGAAAACTGTTGCAACAACTCCATGCACTTCACCAACAGTTGTCGCCGTTGGTTTCTGGTCATGGGACTGCTCCGAGCATAGGGGGAAGGCTAAGCATCTGGTTGCAGAAAAACAGTCTTCGTCATCCTGCCTCCCTCACTGAGGATGGGATGCCAGCGTTTGTAATTGGACTGGAAACAACGCTTTACAACGTTCACCGATTGGTCGCCTATCTCGACTGGATCACTGAACACCTTGTACGTGTTTGTCTGTTCTCCCGTGCTCGACATTTTGACCCATCGGATCTGCAGGCCCGGACGACCTTGAGAGACGTGCTGAAAACACGGCATAAAACTGACTTCACATCATGTACGATGTCACTGCGAGAACTGTTTTCTCAGTCGAAACCTTTGACACCGAAGAAGCGCTGTTTCTGTCTGAACGACTATAGGGTCGGTGGACCAGAAAGAGCCGAGATCGTGGTTCCAGGTAGCCCAACAGTGCATGCAGGACGCTGATCTTGAATGTAATGTTACCTTATACTTTATATTGGAGTATTTTATCATTGTGTAACCTAGTATGTACACAAGTTCGAACAATGTAGTACAGTATGCTCAGGCTACATTTGTATTATCTATGCCCAAATCATGCAGAATTGATCTCTTCCGTATTCCTAGGTGTGAGAGCACTCAACTTCAAAAAGCAACTGATGTTTTGAGCTTTCGTCGCCACTCTCCACTGCCATGTCATTCACACTGTAATCAGGCCACGAACATCCACGTAATAACAGCACATGCATGTAGATGAGACGAATAGTCGGTACTCTCCGTTCTGGCGGAGGGCTGGTTGCTGGCAGCTGGCAGCCGTCCATGGCTATGCATGTAAGTGGTATGTCCGAGTCAGAGATATGATGCCTGAGCTGGCCACACCCGGAGCATTTGCAGAAAAGTACGGTGAGCCCTGTAACGCGGTCTTGACTCAAGACCCTAAATTTCCCCATTGCTAGCCGTTCTCCGCTCCGGTCGTCCATCCTCATGGCGGAGCTACACAGATTAATGACATATGACATCCATTACATATCGACTTTGAAGGCTTGTATCATCTTGGTGTAATCGGTTCCATAGGTGTGAGCCGGGTTTGGCAGAACCCGCCATGAGGTCTTGCGTCAAGGTGGCGTCAGTCAGACAAAAGATGAGTAGACAGGATGTTGACGGTGACGTAGCTACATGACAAAGTGGGATCAGTGCGGCGCAGAGTGATAAGCAAGTTCCGAGACCACATATGTAGTCGGAGATCCCTTTGATGGCCCAAGATGGGCCCGACAAGGGCTCACCTCAGCCGAGGAGTTAACGCTGAGCACTCATCGGTCACAAGTGGTAAATAGATGGCCGTGTTGTGTGAAGCCATAGGCGAAACCTGACCGTTCTTCGCGAAGAATCCTGTGTTGACGATGTTCGGGTACAAAACTGATTGTCAGTTGACCAAATAGAGAAAAGTATAATGTACGGAGTTGCGACGAGAGCGGGAAAAGTCCAAACAACCGTTCATCGATCTAAGGGCTGAAACCGGGTGTAGTATTGCTTAGTTTGCGCTTCCACCATCTCCTGCGTGGATTCCGGAAGGTCCTCGATAAAACGACCTGAATGCATCTTCAGTCGCAATGGCTGAGCTCAGACATCAATGCGAACCTGGTGATCCCGCGAACAGTGCCAGGGCCGGTATAACAGTGTTCGGTGGGATGACAGTGTTGTCTGCAACCTGTGCACAATCCTTGATTATTGTGAACTTTCCCTGATGGCGAACTTGAGAATGAATCAGGCGACCGGTAATGTACAGGCTTACGATGATACAATTCTTGCCAATGACAGCATGGTTACCGATAGTCGCTGCTTCAACGACCGAGTTGACGCCAATATGAACATGGTCTCCGACCTTCATTGGATAATAATTGAAATTTCCGCGGTACGTTTTATATGGCGGCCTGTTGAGGAGGAAGTGATGTGATCCATATCCAATGAAACTGAATGCTGGGGCGAACCTCATGATGCAGCCATCCCCAACCAGACAGTATCTGCCCAAAGATATCACCACTGCATGCCCCGGACCAGTTCTTCTGAGGTCACCTCGGATAATTGCACCGCTCGATATGATCGTCTTGCCGCCGAGGATAATGTTTTGTGGTCCCGCAATGGTGGCTCGTCGAGAAACCTTGTTACCTGTATCCTTTCAACACGTCCAGCCACTGATATCTCAGCAAAAGAAGAGTCGTGCGTACCGTTTCAATGAACTCGGCTTTCGAGTAGTAAATGGGTGCATCCATGTCCGCCGGCAAGACGCGTCGGCCACCGTAAATGTACATTTTAAGTTGAGACCAGCCACATCCTCCGAACCATGTCGCCCGCCCGCACGACGCTGACACTTGGCCAAGGCCTATGTCGAAGAGCAATACTGCGCAGGTTTACGCTCGGCACCGTTGATGGCCAAAGTAGACGCTACTCTGGCTGGTTGCGCTGTACCTTTGATCCAGCACTGCAACCTTTCACCAACCCAGTACGACTGGGCAGCCTTTGCCCACCGTCACGAAAACTGTCCCAATCAACTAGGACGTCGCAGAGCTCTGGCGCACCAACCAGAAACACGTTAGACCCTCGGGAGGGTAGTGATTTCATATCATATCATGGACCATTGGCGCAGACGTTCCGCCGCCTCAAATTATTCTCGCTCGCCTCGCTCGGCCTCACATTCACCATGACACCATTCCTCTTCATCGTTGAATCATCTCTTCCCATGTCGGCGCGCATCTTTTTGAGTGCCACTGCTATATCGACCAGCAGCATTTCCACGGCGCTCGTCGGGTGGTGCGGCGCACCGTATGTCGTTGATCTCCGTCCCCTCACCCCGGCTGAGAATGATGGCATCGAAGGGGTCGAAATGACGACTCTCACGCTGACTCTGAAGAAGCTTACTACTCGGGTGTATGATTCTGACCTTTTGGTCGAGACGAACCGTCCGTTTGCGACATGGGAGCTTCCTTTGGCGATACAACTACCACCCGCCGACGAGGACTTGGTTACAGCAGGAAAAGCTGGTTCCCCAGGGGAGGAGGAGACTGTTGCAGAGACGCTAGACCACAACGGTGAGGTTGTCGGTCGTTGGATTGTGAAGTGGGGCGAGGGAGGCGCTGGAAGCTGCTGGGGTACTGGCAAGGTATTACGGTAAGTCTTGCGTATGTTGTTTGGTTGTTGCGGGTAAACTAATTACACCTCAGTTACTTCAACGTACACGAGGAGCTTCTCTGACGGACAGGTCAAACGTTGCTTCTTCGTCCGTACTCCCCACATATGTCACTGATGTGGCGGCATTCCGTAACACCTCACCATTGATAAGTACAGCCCACCATGCATCCGTCGAGATTTCTCTCTCTCATCGCAATCAACCATGCGGTTCAGATCGAGTTGACTCATCAGACAGTAATGGTTTACACACCAGCATTTTTGTCGGTCGCAGAAGATCACCATGTTTTGGTTAACATTGCAACTAGATCCTGAAAACGTTTACATATCTCAACTCCACTGGTCTGGATTCCCGAGTTCTACGCAACTAAGTTTTTACCCTTGATCATTGGTGCCAGCGTTGTTCCCGTCGCCGGAAAGGGGTCCATACGTCGTCATTGCTTTGCCGCCAATCTATCCTCTTCCGCCGAGGCAGGGCTGATGAGTAGCAAATATGAGCCGACGGACAGCGGATGTCGCATATGGCATTCCCTCGGGTGTACGCCATCTTCATTAAGGCGATGGGCGGAACCGATTATGGCAGGCACGGGAATATTAATGGTCCTTCACGTCCGCCCAGGTTCACACCCGCGACGCGTTTACTGAACCTTTAACCCATGGGCGGGTTAAACCTTCACCTTTCGAGGACCGACTCTCCCATTCTTGGCTTCAAGAATTTAACGGACACGAGGCCAGCGACGTAAGGACTTGATCTATCCTCAATAGGGTTCCCTTTATTCAGTGCCAAAATGTCTCATACCTGGACCCTCGTCACATCCGATCAACGGATGAAAACCCAGACCCCGAGAGATCTCATCCCACAAAGATTTGAATCATGACATCCCGGATCTTAATCACCCACATAAATATTTTCATATGATCAAGATAGTTCGGGAAGGACGCTGGCGTAGCGAAATGAAGCGTATGCGAACGGATGTGGAAGATTCCACAGCAACATACTGATCAACAGCACGAGGGTAACTAAAGTTTGCTCTTTATCTCCCTGATCCGTGCGCCTTGAAGGCGCTCGTCTGTAGAATGGAAGAATTGATCCGAGATGAGCTGTGAACGAGGAAATCGGCACGCACAATTTGTGTCAAAGAGATTATCGTTCGGAACAGGAACGGTATGCAGATGGATATTCGAAGCATCGACCATCTCAGGCACGATTTCTTTGATACTACGCGCACCTAGTAGGCGCATGTTCATCTCGAATTCGTCCTAGCGAGCAAGTGAGTAGCGGAGTGGATGAAACGTGGTGTGGCGACCATACATGTAAGATTTGTAAGGCCCTTTCCACACCCTCTTGTCCGTATGAGGAGAAAGCATAGAGAAATGGTCGTCCCACGCCAACTGTTAGCTTGTAAGCGGGAGTCTCATGATTGGGGTTGCCATCATACCTGCTGTGGCTCCGAGAGCGACCGCTTTGATGACGTCGGTTGCGCGACGGACGCCTCCATCGATGAACAATTGGAATTTCTCATTGGGGAAGCTCAGCCCACGCTTTTCCTTTAGTTTGTCCACAACTTCAACAAGGACCTCAATTCCGGAACGGGAAAAGTCCAGTTGGCGACCACCATGATTGGAAAGGACAACTCCGGCCAACCCTGAATCGTATGCCTTAAGGGTATCCTCCCAGCATTGTACACCCTTCAAGATCAGTGGCACTAGACCACAAGGGATCAATGTTTTCACACCAAATTAGGTTCTCGGGTCTTACTATTGGTTATGCTCTTGAAGAAATCCATGTCCGCCCAATTCAAGCCTGGATCAATGAAGGACTTTCCACGCGGAAGATGAGTCACATGGTTCCCCCCTGAAGTTACGCAAACACTTACGCTTATAGCTCTTGCAGCACCTTGCGAGCGATCGACACCGCCTTGACCGGCTTGTTTCACTTCTGAGGGATCTTCGGCTTCGAACTTCTGCCTCATGTCCTTCTCACGACGGCCAAGCTGTGGTGCATCAACGGTAATGAACAAACCCTTGATCCCGCGCTTTTCGGCATGTTGGACGATTCGCTTAGTAACCTCGCGGTCCTTGTTCACGTACAGCTGGAAAAACTGGACCTGGCCAGGAGCAGCAGCGTCCATGATCTCATCAAACGAACATGATGCGAGGGTTGGGATCTTCACAATTAACTGAGACACACAAGGGAGATTTTGTCAACACACGGTCTTACCATCTGTGTCACGCCATGCTTCGCGGCAGCTCGCGTGAGCGTAAGCTCTCCGTCGGGGTGACCGAGCTTTCCAAGGGCGGTTGCAGTCTAAGTGTGAGGAGTCAACAACAAATGAGCCTCCGTCAAAGGTCATTCGTACAATATACAGAGGCATGCTCGATTTATGTCCCAAAATCGATGTCGACCAATCGACATGGGTGACATCCCGAAGGATGCGGGGGCGGAACCACACACTATGGAATATTGGAGGAAGCGTACGATGGTCATGTGTGTTGACTTACCGGTGGAAAGCAGAGTGGTTTTCGCGGTTGGTGATTTCATCATCGGCGGCCGAAGAGTAATACGCCCACGCTTTCTCCGGCATGACCGTCCTAGCGATAGCCTTGGAAGAGTGAGAAATGAAACCATCTACGCGAAATTTGGGCTACAAACCTCAAAGTCATGGAGGCTAAGAATCTCGGAAAGGAGTGGACGAGCTGCAACCCGGGCTTGCCTCGCACGCTCCTCGTTAGTAATCACCTGCTCGACCTTCTCCACGGTTGCAGGGTCGACAGGTCCAAGGCTATCAAGTATGAGCGGACAGCGAATGTTGACCGGGTACTGTTTCGACTAACTGTTTCTCCGGTTTCAGATTGGTAGTGATAGCGTCTGGTGGATGAATGGGCTCATATTCCTTCCTGTTGATGTGATCAGTGTATTATTGAGCGCCGGTGCACGAAGACGTACGTGGCATCTTTTCCTGCGTACTTGAGGATGATTCTGCTCCCACCTGCTCAACCCGTTATTTTGATTGGGCAACTCCGTGGTGTTGAACATACCAGGGTGGTCTGGGACAAGTTAACCAAGTAAGCGACCCGATAGAGACAGGACTCACCATCCAGAAAGTCGGTAACGTCGTACACATTTCCTACACGAAAACAAAAAGTTCATCCACCGCCGAGAATCGACCGTGGTGTCTACAGTCAATCCTGAGAGCTGCAGCAAAACGCACCATGGACAATGATCCAGCAACTTTCGCGGGTATTGTGCTTGGCGACTTGCTCGCCTGTGAGCAGTTTTTCGTGGCCCATCCTGTGGGGTGGTTGTGGGTCGAAAGGTTTGAAAGTGCACGAATAACCACGGTTCGCTTTCGCAGTTATGTGCGAGCGGGTCCACCGTCCCGCACATTCCGTCTGGGAAAGTGAGGGTCACATTGCCACGCATCACAAACTCCGCGAATAAAACTCAGAAACAAGCGAGCAAATCACCCTTCCCGAAAGGGAAGGTGTTTTGGTTTGATTCCAAGCACAAGATACATTCTGGACCAGGGCTACCAAGCATACAAAGTGGATTCCGATACCAGCTTTTATTCATTGTAAAGATTAAAGATAAGAAAAAAAAATCTAAAGGAGTGACTGTAGCTACCGAGATGCTGATGTCTAGTTGGTACACAGCATGATTAGATTCCAAAGGAGTGTGAGAGCACCAGCAGGACAAAATAGAGAGAAGAAACACCATTTGATGATCAACTTTAAACGGCTTCAAAAGCACTTCCGCCAGCACGCTCATCAAGCTCGACAACATCATGCAGACCTAGGATAATGTTGTGAGTACCAGCATTACGACGATTGCAGAGACACCCACCCATGACTTCAAAAAATGCTTTCGGGTCCATTCCTTGTGCGGAAGTGAAATCGGTACCAGTCTTCTTCAGCGAGTGCATAGCTGCACGGATACCGTGCACTGCAGCAACACAAGAGACCAGAGAGAAGACTACAAACTCGTAAGCTCCGAAATAATTCTCATCACGCTGTTGACTCACTGATGATTTTTGCGCCGAATGCCTCGGCCTCTTTGCAAGTAAAGGATGGCGTAAGGCCACCAGAGATAACGTTAACGAGAACGGGTTTTGGAGCCAATGCTTTCACCGTCGATTTGAGGAGTTCAGAGGTCTTAACACCCTCGATAAAGCAAACATCAGCACCGGCATCCGCCGCGAGCTTCAGACGTGTAACGGCTTCTTCCATGCCAAGAACTTGAGCAGAATCTGTGCGACCAATGATAACCTAACGCGAATGGGTGAGACGTGCGCTGACAGGCATATCAAGGATACCCACAAAGTTGGAACCGCCAGGAATAGAGTCACGAGCGATCACCGCAGCGCGAATGCGGGTAACAAACTCTTCCCTAGAAACGACTTGCTTGCCCATCAGATGACCGCAACGCTTAGTTTGGACTTGATCCTCGATATGCATCCCAGCCACACCAGCACGAACGTATTGGTAGACAGTGCGTGCAACCATAGCGGTTCCACCAAAGCTATGAAAGTAAGTCAGAAAAAAACGATGGTAAGTAATGAAAAACCTCGACCGACGTACCCAGTGTCAGCGTCGGCAATGACAGGTGTTGTGGGGCTCAGGCCGCAGACCATCTGAGCACTCTGAACGAAGTCGTTCAATGTAGCGATAGCAAGGTCTGGTTGACCGAGCCGTGAGGCCGTCGTGGCAGCTCCGCTTTGGTACAAGCAATCGAAGCCTGCCTCCAATGCACACCGGGCACTGATACCGTCGCAAATACCAGGGGCGATCTACCACCAAAAATCAGATCAAACTTGCCCAATCACAAGGGACATAAATGTACGAACAACAATACCAGGACGAGCAAGCATCTGGCGAAGGCGCGTAGCAGGGTCCCAGGACAGAGGACCCTCCAAGAAGTTCTTGGGGTCGAGACGAGGGTTGTAGTATGCTTCAGCCTTCAAGGGGATTGCTGGGGTTGGTGTCGCGCGGACAGCAGCATGGCTTCTTTCCTCGACCGGGGTTTCTGGGATGGCTACAGCCACAGCAGGAGCCTGCGGCTCAGGAGTCCTGTAAAAATCGAGTCCGGGCATCGTGGTAAAGTGTAGCGTAGATTGTTGGTATACACAAGGTGGATTAAGAAAAGAGGCGTGCCACAGAGCAATCAATACGGAAGACCGCTGCGCTTTATATTTCAGCGGAGCGTCCCGATCGGATGATATTTGGCATTCAGTTGGTGGGCAATGTGTCCAAGGGTCGGTCCTCGTTACGTAGAGTTGTGAAACTGCGTGCGGCGCTATACCTTACCCCCGTTTCGGTGAGCCGTGACGCGTGATTCCGGGAGCCAGTTTCTCGCGCCCAAGTTAGAAAGTAGGCCGCGGAAACAGACGGACGAAAGAGAATAAGATACAAAGATGGAAAGTCCTTGGAGACATACCCATATGGATCAGAGTTCAAGAAGTGCAAGACCGAGGCGAAAAAGGGATGGTTGGAAAAAGTTCCGATTATTACTCAATTTCCTATTTTGTTAGTAACCGCCCTCCAATCACAACTCTCAAACGGCGTCTGTGGGTA